>RXPK01000302.1:1827423-2042802 GCA_004143645.1 Protaetia brevitarsis
GTTCTATTTTTAATCTATATTTCTAATACGCGAAAACTTGGTCTTCAAAATGTAATGGAAGCAATTTAAAAATCACTGTCTTAATTTTCATTATATGGCTGCTCAAATCAATATTAAATTTGTGGCAATTCTTATATTTTTTATTTAAATAATTTATTTTGTGCTTATACAGCATACCCATTACTTATTTTAAGAAGGATAAAAATCGATTATTTTACAATTTAGTGTAGAACTATACGTATGATAATAATTTTAAATTTCGTCCAAAGTTTGCTTTTTATTTTATAAACACTGAAAATTGCTTTGGAGAAAAAT
The DNA here is from genome assembly GCA_004143645.1 of Protaetia brevitarsis. Lineage (NCBI taxonomy): Eukaryota > Metazoa > Arthropoda > Insecta > Coleoptera > Scarabaeidae > Protaetia > Protaetia brevitarsis. The sequence continues at coordinate 1,827,739 of RXPK01000302.1, forward strand.
ACATTTAAGTGTTTAAAATACAAAATAGAACCAATTACTCTTCATCCATTTCTAACTGACTGTTTAAATAATCTGTATGCATTGTACAGCTACGATAACAATATAATAATTACATTGCAGTGTTCTTTTTTCGTAATATTCGTAGAATCTATGCACCTATTTCGTACAGTAAGCAAGTGGAAAAGCCTTTTCAATAAGTAACTTACGCAATTGCATGTTTACATAAAAAATTATTAATGCCGTTGATTAATTTCTGCAGTAGTCAATTTTAAGAGCAACATTCACATGTTAATAAACACGAATATTATGATACCATCCCAATCGGTAGGTATATTAGAAAAATGAAGGAAAGTTTAACAACACGAGTAGAAGTTCACATTTAATCCTTCAAAGATGAACGACTGGTCCATTCACATCGCCGCGATTGCTCATACTACCGTATGTATGTCGTATGTAGAATGTATATCCACAGAAATAAACCTCTTTCTTCATACTCACCCGCCCTACCCTATTCTCATCTCTTATACACTGGTTAAGACCAACTAAGAACTTGGAAAGGAATTAATCCTGATTGCTAATTTAGAATTTCCAATTCAATTGTAATTTTAAGTATTCCAAAATATCCACATCACATTCCTTTTATACTTGTTCTACTCAAACATACACAACATTCAATTAATTACCGTGCTAAATGCAAGAACTGGGTTAAATATATCTGCAATAATATTCCCGATAGTAATTACATGAATTCCATATACATTTTTTTATGTATATACATAATAGTTGTAATTATATTGCTAATAATGTTTATCTCAAACATTAAAATATTATCACGGTTTCAGGGTTTATTTCAAGCATTTGTATATGCATTATTACATTAACTAAATGTTTAGTTTACACAAACGCAAATGAACAGACGTTCAAACCGTGCATAGCTCCAAAAAAACAGTTCCAATTGGCTGGTCCGACTTTAAATTTTAATTCTATTTAAAAAATTAATGAGTATTTAAAGAAAATGAGGAAATGATTCAGTTACTAGAAAAGGCAAATGAAACATTAAAAAAACAATAGTGAGAAAATAATATTAATGCTATTACTGTAATTTGCAATCATTTTTAATCATTTCCGGTTTTACCGGGAAGATCATATTTAATTTTTAAACGAAACAGCTTCAATATTCTTGCATTTTCTGGATATATAATTTTCTGAAGCAAAAACATACGATTTGTTGATACACAGAATGCTAGTCAGAAGATACTCTAAGATCTCAAAAGCATTTACTATAGTCGCATGCTTATCAAAAATTGATATTAAATAACATGAAGTAAATAGTAAAATATATAACATTTAATACAATTCATGAGAATGTGCATCTTTTAGGAAGAAAGGACCAGGTAATCAGTTCGTAGGCTTATTAAATTTGTTAATAGCCTAATAATAATTGTTTTCTCATTTATCAAAAAAATTACTAAAGCTAGACTACTAGAACAAATTCGAACAAACGCAAGGTAGATGAAATAGAATTATTCTGAAACAAACTACCATCACGCGCCTTTATAGTAGTACTTATAAATAAGGCTTGGGATATAAAATTTCAAACCATAGGATTAAATTCGGCAATGAGTTTCAAATAAAACCAATACTTATGTACTATGCAGATATACACGCTTATGTACCTATGGTCTTATAAAATTAGAGCAAAAGCGAAACTTCCAGCGTTTTGCTGTTGAAACAAAGAACTGGGTCCCAAAAGATTGTTTAAAACTATTTATCTCACGACAGAGTTGTTTTAGAGAAAAAGATTTTAAAGTTTTATTGTTCATAGGTAATGCCACAGATTATCCAACTAAGTCTTTGTGATTTAAATGAAAATGTACAAATAATCGCAAAGTTTAAAGCATATTACTTGCTTCCCACGTTTTCGCACGCGATAAAGATTATAATCGGAGAAATATAATGACATGAACTAACAGCAAGCAATATAAGAAAGTATAGTGGTATATCATACCACACTGTGTAAACAACTTTAATTTGTTTTTTTTTGTTTCAGAGAATTGAATCATCTATTTTTTAGCTTTATTATGGGAACCATTGACATGGGTGTTCGGAAACACGTGGCCTCTTAGTTTAGTATTAGCTCCCATTTCTGTTACCCACTCAATTATACGCACCATTTCATAGATCAAAGACCCTGCACTATCTTGAGTGCTTCAACTGACCACTAAATGAATGGAACGAACTAAGTGATGAAAATATTTATCAACACAGAATAACAAAAAGAACAACGAGAATTTAGGCAATGAAGTATCGAATTCTTAGAATATCATGTTACTGAAATTCGATCCCATGTTGAAAGTAGCCTATAATGTATCAATCAAACAATACAGTTGTAATTGCCACAAGCAATTTGTTATGAAGAATAATAGCCGAAAGTTGCTACGATCAGTAGTATACAGCTTGAGTTTATGGGATAGGTAGTAGCTGGCAAAGTTGCCCGTGCTACCTCCTAATTTCTGGAAGTTTTCAACTATCATAATAACAATGCTTTTTCTTATAGACTTGTGCTGTTTACAAATACATCATTCAAAATATAGGTCACTGACGAGGTTTAAAACTTCCGTACTTTTTACCGCGATTTTATATCGTCTGAAACAGTCAATTTTTGTAAATAGAACCAAAATAGAATTTAATACAAACTATATAAAGGGTGCGAAAAATAAAACTTCTTCTATGTGGAACGTTGTAAAACAATTACGTAATATGCTTAAATCGACATTACAAGAGAATATTACTCTTACAAGAGATGGAGTATATGTATCGTATCCACATCCTGATAATTTTAACACATTTTTTTGTAATAACGTCTGCAAGAGTTCCTTCTACAATACCAGTTCTTGATCAGGATGATAGATTAGAGATACATCCTAATTCTATGTTTGCTTTGTCGTTTTTACCAATGAAAATTTATGACATAATGGGAAAACTAAAAAACAACCACTCTACTGGGCCAGATGATCTTGACGCGTGTATTCTGAAAGAATTTAGTACAGTATATTTTGCCCACGTTCTATCGTACTTGATGAATTTATCTTTATAGAAGACCTCAAGAAATCAGTTGTTATACCAATTTACAAAAAGGGCGACGCTGCAGACATTAGGAATTATAGACCGGTGGTCTTGACGTCTGCAATTTCGAAAATCTTGGAGTATTGTATGTTGGGACGTTTACTTTCCTTTTTAAATAAATATCACAGATAATCAACAAAAACTAACACGGGCTTTCAACGAAAATGTAGAGCACACAACGCATTGCATACAATTTACACCAAAACATTTAAAATATTGAATCAGTATAAAAAGGCAACTGGAGTGATTTGCGATGTAGAGAAGGCGTTTGATTGCGTACAACATACGGAACTATTAAGGAAGATTGATGAATGTCGAATTAGAGGCGCCGTTGCAAATTGGTTCGCGTCATATTTTGAGAACAGGGTCCAAATGGTTAAGATTGAATTTAAAGCTAATAACGAAAACACAGCAACAACTTCATCCAGCTTGTTATCCGTAGATAATGGCATACCTCCGGGCTCAGTGTTAGGACCCATATTATTTAGTATATACATTAATGATAGTGTGTTATTTCTACGGATGTTTGTGTTGCTATTTATGCATATTATATTGCCCGCTCATCCTAAAACAGACTATTAGCAACAACTACCAGTACAAGTGAATACCATATTTAGATACATGAGTAATTGGTTTTCTAACAATGTTGTCTTTGAGTTATAGAGAAACGAGCATTATGGTGTTTCATGCCAAGCAGAGAGCGTAGATAATATTAATTTACACATTTATGGAATAATTTAAAGCTGTCACCAGATTATTTCCTATAGTTACCATCGATGAAACACTATCATGGAAAGAACATTGTGACAACTTAGTGAGGAAATTACATTCCAAAGCTTACGCGTTTCGTTCGTAAGTATCAGTTCCTTGTCTGGTTTCCCTTTACTGAGCTGAACTATAATCCAGAATGCAGTACGAAATACTATTGTGGGCAATTCAGCATCAGTACAAAACGTATTTTTAGTGCAGAAGGCAATACAAAGCATTGCAGGAGCGCGCTTCAATGATCCATGTTTCCGATCTTTCATAAGTAATATTAAGTTACTTTTGTATTTTTTGTTTTGACTATAAAGGTTAGATTTATTTGCCTGACAGAAAAGGTTGAATTAGTGACAGAAAAGGTGTTTGAGACGCCAATGAAATGTAGAGAACAATATAAAAATCTCTTACACGACAAAAAAATGCCCGTTAAAACATGTTATCGCACGAGAAAAGTTTATATTGCACGACAGAATAAGATACTCCACGACAGATTACAAAATATATGTTTATTTTCAATGTATGTGTGTATAACAGAAGACATGATTAGAAAAAGGTCAGTACAGTACTCAAACTAAAGAAATATAACTAAATATAATTTTAAAAAAATCAGGAAATAAGAAATTAATCACATGAATAGCAACCAGACTTAGCAAATGAGTCTAACCCGAATCTAAAACTAAAGTAGTTTGAAATATATTAATTTCAACTGAATTAATTATATAGCTTGCTTCTTTTGAAAAAAAAAGTGCACTTTTTCCAATATAAATCATTTCTAATACGAATATATTTTAAGGTTAACTTTATTGTCAGAAAAAGGCAAACTAACGACAAAAAGATGTTTGAAACGTCAATAAAATGTACAGACGATATAGAAATATTTATACGGCAAGAAAAGAAAATGTCCGCCAAATATATTTTTCTTTCATTATTATTGATTTTTTTTTCTGTCGTGCATTGTCTTATTTTGTCGTGTGAACGCTAGCGTAAATAAAATTATAGTTGTCGTGATTTTATAATATTTTGTGTTGATATCTTGTCGGGCGAAAACACCTATCTTCGGGGGCCAATATATATTCACGTATATTTAACTCCCCGAATAGTTTACTTGCTATACTAGGTTTCAACCAAACAATTAAGGTGTACCTCTTTGTGTTTGCTAGAACATTACGGATGAAAATTACATTATATCATGTGGAATTGTGAGATCAACACATCTTTATAAGTAGAAATTTATGTTTATCGGCTTCAATATTTGGTGCAACACATATATGCATTGAATGTAGATCGGAGGTAGACTTGAAGGAAAAAACGATTCGAGTCTACGCAAGCAAGAGAGAAAATATTGATTAATAGTAATGGAAAGGACATGATTCTTCTTCCTCACTCGCTTAGGTTCTCATCGTTCGGGTACTTTTTTCTTCAAGTGTACATTGCGACAAAAAGTTTAGGACAGTACTCGAGGTCGAGGAGAACCTGTTGAAGCTTCAACTCGATGCGGCATCCTATACGAGAGTTCTTATCATCATCCGTGCCTACATACGCTGATACTGAATAAATATTTGCTTTTAGACCAACGGACATGCTTGTACAAAATATAAATACACCGATACATGCTTGAACGCTTTTCTGTATCTCTGGTACATCATGTTGTTTGCTAAAAATGTTTTAAGGTGCAACACGTACTTTGGTGTTCGGTGTCCCTCATTTCCAAACAAATTTCAGAAATGTAGAAATTTTTGTTTAATTCATTGGGCTAATGTATTAGTTGGTTTCTTACACATTTACATTAATACGCGCTCGTCACTTCAACTTCTGTATTTTAGATACACAGATAAAAAATGTCTAGGCATTCTCATGCAGACAAAATTCAATCTCTTATTACTGTAAACTATGGCCTCTTATATAAAATAAAAATAGGGTTATTATACATGGACCCTTTGACATTAGGTGCTAGTGTTGTAAATATTCGGATGATTTCAAATAATCGCAATACCAAAATCGGAAGGCCATGATATTCAAAATAATATTTCGATTCCGTATTCCACCAGACATACTCGTATAAGTTACAGGTATTCGGATGGTTTCAATAATCGAAATAACCGAATCGAAATAATATTCAGATTTTCATATTCTACCGGCCATACTCCGTAATAAGTTGCAACCGTATTCGGATGATTGCAAGTGAATTTCAATAAACGCGTGGAATACGAGATCATATTTCGTGTTTATTTTATACGTAACTAAATCTCTATTAAGTTATCTACAACAAGTTATCTTTTCTTAATAAAAAATTTCTGCACATCACTAGTTAGATTGAGTGAATGTGACTGTGTGATTTAAATAAGCACAACGTCTATGAACAACAACACCGCCCGTCAGTCCAGATAATAAATTTCGGATGATCGAGTCAAAAACGGAAAATTGAGAATTTTCAAAATCACACAATTTATACGAATACGTATGTGGATACCCACCAAAAAGTTTCGGTAGATTCATTCGATATAAAATCGTTGTACAAATTTTACTGATGATTTGGATCATCCAAGTTGGAATCATCCGATTGGAAATCATACGATCGAAATCATTCAATTCAAAATCATTCGATTCGAAATCATCCGATTCGCAATCATTCGATTCAGAATCATCCGATTCGAATCTTCCGACTCCGAATCGGAATCAACGATTCCGAATCGGATTCTAAGAATCGGAATCATCCGAATATTTCAATAATCGGCATCAACGAATATTATTTGGATACTCACAACACTACTTTACTAAAATTTCAAAAGCAGGGCATATTTGTAAGAATATTTATAAATATAACAGCAGAAGAATCACTATACAGAACACGATGTTACACCGACATTTAAGGTAAAATCCCAGTCATTTATTATTGAAACAGTTAAATGTGGGTACATATACATCTACCGATTGTTTCATGCCAATAACAATATTGCCATAATACTGAATAAAAATCTACTGTTAAGGTTCGTTTAACAGTTCTGTGGTGGAAATTCAAAATATTCATTTTTGCTCCTACATATAAGGAAAAAAGATGGTGATGTAATGTATTATATAAACAGCAAATATTGACTGACCAGCAATAGTTTGAGATTATACTAAGAGACAATCTCAGAGTATGTATTACCTTCTAATTAATTATCTATTAAAAATCGATGAAGAGATAGAGCAATATAACTTGCAAAGAACTTTAGAAAATCATTTCAGTTTCCGATTTTTCCGAAACTGTAACTGTAAATGTAATTGATACTTTTTCACTCGCTGGTTATCGAAGGTGTGTATGTAATAGACACGTTATTTTACTTTACAAATGATTTATTGTTAGAACACAAACATGACTACATCGCTTCTCTGTTGCTACTGTGCTACTACTGGGAGCGGAAACTTAATGCTCTATTTTGTCGACAAGGTTGCGCGCCACCAACCTCGGCACGCAGAACTACAACTACTCTGGCGGTACATTCAAATGGGTTGCTTTATATACTTGTAATATTCAAAATTTTTGTTTAGGTATATACCAAATATTTCATAACTGTAATAGTACAGTTTGTAATAACTATACTGTTCGAGTCATGAAATATTTGGTATATATATATATATATAATCAATAATCTTATTTACCCATGGGGTGTTAAGATACTAAATTCAGTTTCGCTACATCAACATAAACAAATGTTGCCCAAACTTTTTTATTCCTTGCCATCCGTATCCTTCATCCATTCTACTCCTTGTTTCTTCAAACTCTCAGCTATGACACTGTCCATGACTTCCGTGTCTTCCTCGTGATCTCTTCTGTGTTGTCTTCGCCAGCCATACCCTCTTTGTCTGTCGCTCTCCTCCATACGTACACGTGTCAAACCACCTCAACTGGTGTTTCCTAATATCTCCAGGATAGGCTCTACACTCAATTCCTGCCTTATCAACTCGTTCTTATCCTGTCTCTTCGAGTGACTCCTTTCACCGCTCTCAGATACTTCATTTCAATAGCCTGTATTCTGCTCCTCGTTCGGTTATTCAGTACCCAGCTTTCACTTCCATATGTCAAAATTGGCTTAAACACTGTATTATAAACAATTATTTTTGTCTTAATTGATATTTCTTGTTTCTTATAAATGTCCTGTTTAGTGTATAGTATAACTTCGTTGTGTTCTCTATTCTAGTGTTTATTTCCTTGTCTTCTTTCCCATCTTTGTGTATGTTTACTCCTAAATATCTGAATGTGTCTATTGTTCTATATCTCTTCCATCTATTTCTATTTTACTTTTGGATCGTTTTGCCTATTGCCATCACTTTCGTCTTTTCAATGTTTTATTTTCAAATTTCTCTCTTCAGCGCTGCATTCCAATGTTTAAGTTTATTTGCAAGTCTTCTCGTTCTTTGCATATATATTACGTCGTCAGCAAATGCACTCTCTGCTAATTCCACTGGCTCATGTTCCTGTACCCTACTTGGAGTTTTTAGTAAGTACTTAATTCCTTAAGTACATCATCAAGTATGACATTGAAAAGTACCGGACTTAGTACTCCTCCCTGCCTTAATCCTTCTTTCGTAATAAATTCGCCTGACTTCATGTTCCGTTCACGTAATTTCTGGTTTTTGATATATGGTCGCTATGGCTTTTCTCAGTTCTTCATTTACTCCCTCTTCTTCTAAGACTCTCCATACTTCTTCTCTTTTAATACTATCAAAGGCTTTCTCCATATCTATAAAAGCTACGTAAATTGTATTATTCAATGCTCTTTTCAATCAGTTGTTTCAACGTGAATATATGGTCTTGAACACCCTTCCTTTCCGGAATCCGCTCTGTGTTCTTCTAGTTGGTGTTCAATTTGTATTTTTAACCGTTTCTCTAGTATTCGCCGTATACTTTTAGCATGATACTAGCAAGGTTATTCCTCTGTAGTTCCTGCATTCTGTGTTGTCTCCTTTTTTGTGTAGAGGCAATATTAGCCTATTTCCCAGTCTTTGGTTATTTTGTGTTCCTTCAAATCGCATTAAATAACTTTTCTAAAAATTTCTATCCCATTCTATCCAAGTTTTTTACCATTTCTGTTGTTATCCATCGTGTCCTGCAGCTTTACCTCTTTTCAACACTTTAATGGCTTCAATTATTTCTTGTTGCGTAATGGCATCATGTTCTGATGGCTCTTGTTGTTTTATAGGCGCCTCGTTTTCTTCTCGGTTTTCTGGCGTATTTTGTTGTCTGTATTAAGCATTTCTGCAAAATACTCCTTCCATCTCTGCATTATGTCATCCTCTTCCTCTAAATCTTAACGTTTACTGCTTTTATACGAATATTTGAGTTTTCTTTGCTTTCCTTAGCGTTTTCATATTCCGTAGAAATACTTTTGGTTACCCTTACTGTCGCATTCCATTTTTTTTCCAAATTCTTCCAGGATTGCTGTTTCTCTCTTCTCACCATCTGTTTCACTTCTGCTCTTTGTTCTTTGTACTTGTTATAATTTTCGTTATTCCTTTCACTAAGATACATTTTCCATTTTGTTTTTTCACTTTACTTCGTTTTTAATTTCGTTGTCCACCACCTTGTTTGTTTTTTGGCTGTATCTTTTCTGCTAACACCCGCACGATTCTTTTGCTGTTTTTATTATAGCATCTTTAATTACTCTCCACAGTTCCTCTACGGCTTGTTGTTTATGCTATTTCTAATTTATTCATTTCTGTCTCTATTTTCTCTTTGTATACTTTGGCTATCTCTTCTTCTCTAATTTGTATGTTCTAATTACTTCATTTCTTACTTACTTTTATTTTTTCTTTAGTTTTAGCATCTTCTGGTGATTTCTTGTTTTTTATTCCTATTTTTGTTAGTACCAGGTAGTGATCGGAATATATTTCGGATCCTCTTCTTACTCTTGTATCTTTGATTTCTCTTCTATAATTCTTATTAACAATAACGTAATCTATTATTGATCTTTCTTTCTATTTATATTTCTCTGTATATTTATGTGCGTCTTTGTGTTCGTAAAAGGTATTTGTCACCACAGATTGTTCAAAATACAAAAGTCTATTAATCTACGCCGTTATTATTTCTATATTTTCTCGTATTTCCCTATTGTGTTTCCTGTTTCATCGTCTTTTCTTCCAACTCTCCCGTTTAAATCTCCTAGTATTAAACAATCTGCCCTCACTTTCTTCAATCGTTTCCGTTAATTGCCCAAAATTCATCTTTTATACTGCGTTTTCTCTCCTCATTTGTCCATATACAGTTACAATTGTTGTTTTTATTTTTTCCTCTATTTCCATTTCTATTATCAATATCCTCTCTGACACCCCAGTCCATTTCGTATGTATTCACGTTTCTTTTTATGAAACATCCCACCCTTCTCTCGCACGACTTCCTACTTCTACCCACAGTATATTAGTAGATGGCCTCATTTAAAAGTATTTCTCCTTTTACCTTTCTTTTTCGTTTCGGTAATCCCCACTATATCTGCATTTACTTTTCCAATTCCTCTACTAATTCCTCTTCCTTCCTGTCAGCTTCTGACATTCCATGTCCTATTTTCCATAAATTCTGCTCTTGTTTTTAGTTTGTTCCGGTATATCATTTCCTTGTCCATTGTCCGGTCGTCATCTAATTTAGCAGCCTATAAAAATCCTCTAGTTTTTTGACAGTTCTAGTTGATTTATGCGTGAGTTCCATTTCCATGCTTCGTTTTCTATTTGAATTTTGCCCTTTTCAATTCTAGCTTTTTCCCTGTCTTCTTGCTTCCTGCAACTTTACTCTCAACTGTTTTGCGCCTCTCGTCTTCTTTTGGCAGGTCATTATAATGTAGACGCGTTCCTTGAGTTTCTAAGTTTGTGTGTTCTTCTAAAATTTTGTTCTTTGTCGTGCAAGTTGGCCAGCTCTATCAAGTATGTTTGTCTCCTAGATTCGAATGTTTTGATATTTTATCTGTACTTCTAGCTTTTCCGTTATAAATCATTCATTTTGTTTTTAAGTTCGTTTGTGATTTGTTAGCATCCATTTTTTTTCTATTACTACTACATTCATTTTTCTTTTTCTCGCTCCAAGTTCACTACGCTATTTCTCAAGTTGCCAATTCTCTTCTTATTTCTATATTCTCCTTAGATGTTATTCGTATTTATTTTAAGTTCCTCATTTTCCGTTTTTAACATTTTTAATCCTCCCTATTTGGATATACACATGCATATATGATAAATGTGGAATATAAATACGGGTCTATAGTTTCAGCGCGACGTTTCATCGCCGCGTTTCAGCGCCGCCGTTTCAGCGCCGCGATTCAGCGCCAGGAGATTTTAGCGCGCGGACGTTTCAGCGCGCGGGGACATTTCAGCGCGCACGGTTACTTAATGTTAAAGACCATGGATAACCTTGATGATTACAAGTTCTTATGTTAGAATTTTGTGACATGTGTATATTTGTTGAAACTACATAATGTAACACTTTTCGAATTTATTGTGATTGATCATCCTTTTTCTGCCTATAAACATAGTCTAGCTTAAGTAAAATAATGAAATGAATGAACAAGTGGAGTCGTGAGCTTCGATGAATAGAAAATTGTTTAAGGATAAAAAGACTTTTCCAGATTACATCTAAAGGTAAAACAAATAAATTAAATATCTTACTCAATAAGAGAAAGTTTATTTTATCTGGTGTTTTTCCTCGGTGTTAGGTTTTAGGACGTTTCGACGTGACATTTCGACGGCGGAACGTTTTGACGCCCAAAAGCGAGATAACCAGTTGAATTTTGAGGGGAGTGACTGGTTTAAATGATAATTTTCTTTTTTGCGAAACATCGGAGGGGGGGGGGATGAATCAGCAATGTTTCAAATCATTTTTTTTAACATTGGACGGGGTGAGAGGGGAAGGAATTAGTTTTAAATGATACTTTTTTCTTTGTTTTTGAACATAGGGAGAAAGAATGCATTATAAATGTTTTAAATCATTTTTTTAATAATGGAAAGGGTGAGAAGGGGAGGGGATTGCTTTTTTTAAATACAAATTGTTTTCTTTTTTTTAGAAATATCGGAGAGAGGATGCATTAGAATGTTTCAATATATATTTTTTTTAACATTGGACGGGGTGAGAGGGGAAGGAATTAGTTTTTTTAAATATTTTTTTTTCTTTGTTTGGAACATCGGGAGAAAGAATGCATTATAAATGTTTTCAATCATTTTTTTTTTAATATTGGAAGAATGGAGGGAGGGCCATTAAGTCTTTTTATGACAATGTTTATGATTTGAAACATTTTTACGCCGTTCTCTCTCTTCCGATGTTTCGAGAAAAAGAAAAAAATATTTAAAAAACTAATTCTTACCCTCCCCTTCTTTCTAATATAAAATAAAAAGATTGTAAACATTTTATGCTTCTCCCCGTATTAAAAAGAAAAAAATCAAAAAAAACTTCTAACCCCTCCTTTCCCACTTCATGTTAAAAAAGTAATATGAATTGAGACATTCGATCGTCTTTTCTTTCTGTTTCGAAAAAAAGGAAAAAAATACCTTTAAAAAAAACATCCCTCTCTCCGCCGTTCCAATGTTTAAAAAAATGTTTGAAAATTCTAATGCATCTCTCTCCGATGTTCAAAAAAAAATATCATTAACAAAAATTATTTCCCCTTCNTATGACGTCTTATCACCGAACCGCTTTTTGCGTCCCCTGATAGCGCAACTATATATTGAAGTTTAAACGATTGGATGTAAATAAGGGTGTCCACATATACGCTGTACACTTCTAATATTTTTCTTCGCGCCTCATAGTTTATTCCCCATTATGAAATTAATGTGACGTCCTTTCAGTAATGTCGCTGCATGTGAACCGTCCATGGGTATGCACGCTATGTTTTACCGCTTTATAGCAACACGAAATATCTTACTTTCATAATACGTTAGAATGAAACTCCGCCCTGTTGCCATAATCTATCTCATTTTTTTACAGCCCCATTTGATTTATGATTGTTACTAAACGTTTTGGTTATTTTCTTAACAATTCTATATGTATGCATACAAATACAAGAGCCTACACTACAAGGCGCATCTCCGGCAAAGTATTGATTAATGCCATTATTTATTTAATTCTTAATTTTATGCTAGTTTTCTTCACCAATAAAAGTTCTTTTTGTTTTTGTTTTTTTGAATAATTATTGTATACGTTTATACTATTTTCAGAATCACAATTTTTCTTACGTACAAATAGTTACATTTTATGAGGGGTCACACAATAATATTTCAAGATATAATGTAATAGTCAAACACGAAATTGTTCTTACTTGTGCCTCTGCCCTTGCGAATATTTTTGATTTGGTTAATCTAGTTGTTTATTTTTTTTGACAATCAGCGTCGCTGTTGATAATTTCTGTGAGTTAGTTTTAATTTGAGTGTGTTAAAAATGGTTCACTTAACAGAAAAGGTAATCTATATTTTCGTCATGATAGGTATGTGATCGAAAATGGCCAAGCAAGAAATATGCATATATTCAATACCTCTATTCTAACCGAACTGCTATTACGCAGATTTCCAAAATATTGAAAATACCAGACACCCGACCGTAGAAAAGTATAAGGCGGGAAACCAAAAAATGCTACTGGTGGTGATGCTGCATAAATATTTTGCTGGCGGTGAACGAACACCGGACATCGTGCAATGATCTACACGTGACTATAATATTCAGAACGATCTGTTCGTAAAGTGCTTAAAAGAGAATACATCATAAAAATGCATTAGTCAAGACTAGGGCAAATGATTTCAATAGAAGACTGCGATTTTGTGAAACCATGAGGGATGCGTCCAAAAAAATCGGATTCTGAACAAATTTTGTTTTCTGACAAGCCACGAAATTATGTAAATGTTGTTACTAACAGAATATTGTCGATATTAGCTCAGGAAAACCCTAATGGCTATAGAAGCTCACTCTCACGTCCTAGAAGTTGATGTTAGGCAGGGATTATCATGCTATATTATTGATCATCTATGCACGTTACCAATGGAGAAACTTTTATTGACCCAAACGTAGTTCGACTTACAAGCTATTTATCTAATTACAAACTCTTGTTTCAACAAGGGCTCTTCCACACTCTGGTTAGAGGTCAGAAATTATCGAATAATTTTTTCCCCAGCTTATGGAGTGGACGAATGAGGCAGTAAAGTGGCCGCCAAACTCAGACTTAACCCTTCTGACTTTTTTGGGGTTACATAAAATATAAATTTATGGGAGCGCCATATCTCCGAATTAGAAATATCTATATATATATATAACTACAATATCAAAAATTAGAACCTTATACCCTATTACTCTTGAAATAGGAATAAATTGATAACAATTAATTTGTATAGCAAATAATGAAATACGTGACAAAAAAAAAAGCAACAGTAAGAAGGAGGACACTCCAAAGCTGGAATCTACAACAACTGGCTGCTTGTAAAAAAGCCCTGATAATCATATTGGCCCTACCTGTCAGACTTCAAAACCAAGAGGAATTGATTCTTCCCTGGCTGCCGCGAATGACGTTCAGCGCCGCCGTTCATCGCCGCCGTTTCATCGCCGCCGTTTCATCGCGCCGTTCAGCGCCGCCGATTCAGCGCCAGGACATTTCAGACCGGCCAATTCAGCGCCGGACATATTGAATGGTTAAACTATAGAAACTTATGAGCTACTTATGATCTTAACTAATCATTATTCTTAGAAGAATTTTTGTACGACGTAATATTTGTTGCATGGCATGTTTCGATGCGGCCGTTTCGAAGCCGGAACGTTTTGACGCATATGCAGTGCAGTTGAATTGATTTGAACGTATGATACACAGATATCTAAAAACGTGATTTTGTTAACATTGGAAGGGATAAGAGAGAGAGGAATGATTTTTTAAATGATTTTTTCTTTTTGTCAAAATATCTTTTTAAACATTGGATGGGTGACGGGAAGTAATGTTATTAAATGAATTTTTTGGGGCAATTGTTCTTTTATGATTTTTTTCTTTTTAAATATCTGGATAAGGATGCATAAGAAATGTTTAAATATTTTTTCTATTCGAAGGAGGAAGGGGGGAATATTTAGCTTTTTTTAATATAGTTTTTCTTCTTTTTTCGAAACATCAGAGAGAGGAGCATTAGAATGTTTAAATCATATTTTTTTTAACATTGAAGCAGGGAGAGGGGAAAAATATTCTTTATACAATTTTTTTCGAAACATCGGAGAGAGGATGGACTTGGAAATGTTCAAAAAATATTTTTTTAACACTGGAAGAGCGAGAGGAGAGGGGAATGTTTTCTAATTGTATCTTTTTTATCTTTTTTCAAAACATAGAGAAGACAGACAAGAAATATTTCAATCATATATATTTTTTTTAACATTGGAAAGAGGGAAAGGGAAGGGGAAGAATGATTTTTTTTCTCTTTTAAAAACGGGGAAGACGCATTAAAAAAGTTTTAAAAACCATTTTTAAATATTAGAAAGGTGGAGGGGAAGGGTATTAGTTTTTTAAATGTTTTTTTTCTTTTTTTCCGGAACATCAGAAGAGAGAGGATGCGTAAAAAATGTTTCAAAATCTAAACATTGTCATTAAAAACACTAATGCCCCTTCCCTCCACCTCTTCCAATATAAAAAATGATTTAAAACATTTTAATGCGTCCTCTCCGGTGTTAAAAACGAGAAAAAAAATATCATTAAAAACATTCCTATCCCCACCCTTCCCCTCCAATGTTAAAAAAATATATAATGGTTTGAACATTCCGATCTGTCTTTCCTTTCTATGTTCGAAAAAAAAGAAGAGAAAATACCATTTAAAAAAACATGCCCCTCCCCATCGCCCTTCCAGTGGTTAAAAAACAGTCTTTTGAAACATTTCTAATGCATCCTCTCTCCCGATGTTTCTAAAAAATTATCTTAAAAAAAATAAATTCACCCCTCTCTCCTCCTCCAATGTTAAAAAAATATGATGCAAAACATTTCTAATGCATCCTATCTCTCGATGTTTCGAAAAGAAGAAAAATTATCATTAAAAAAGCTAATATACCCCTCCCCTCTCCCTTCCTCCAAGGTAGAAAAAAATATGATCTAAAACATTTATCAGACATCCTTTATCCAGATGTTCTGAAAAAAAGAAAAAAAATATCATTAAAAAGAACAATTCCTCCTCCCCTCCCATTCCCACTCTTTCCGATGTTAGATAAAATATGATTTGAAACACTTGTAATGCATCCTCTACGATGTTTAAAAAACAAGAAAAAAATATCCTTAAAAGAAATATCCTCTGCCCCCCTTCCTCCTTCCAATGTTAAAAAAAAAATATGATTTGAACACATTTTTAAGTATCCTCTTCGAATGTTTAAAAAAAAAAATTGCCTTCCCTCCGACCTATCCAATATATAAAAAAATATGATTTGTAACATTGCTATCCATCCTTACGATGTTTCGCAAAAAGAAAATTATCACTTAAAACAGTCACTTTCCCAACACTAAAAAAATATGATGACTTGTGATGTGTCACTCTCCCTGATGTTCAAAAAAAATCTCTGCATCATATGTTTAAATCAAATTCAACTGGTATTGTATCTGGCGTTAACACGTTCTGGGGTCGAAACGTCCTAGAATCTAGACCGAGGAAAAACACTAGATAAAATAAACTCTTATTGAGTAAGATATTTAATTTATCTGTTTTTTCTTTAGATGGAATCAGAAAAAAAAAATATTATCCTTAAAAACAATTTTCTATTCATCGAAGCTCACAACTCCAAGTTGCATAGGATCCTCATTATTTTACTTAATCAAGACTGTTTTATAGACAGAAAAAAGATAATCACAATAAATTCGAAAAAATGTTACATATGTAGTTTGCAACCAATACACATGGTACAAAAATTCCAAAAAATGAATCATCAAGTTATCCATAGTTTAAACCGTCAATAACGCGACGCTGAATCGCCTAGGCGCTGAAATGTCCGGCGCTGAAACGTCCCGGCGTGAAATGTCCTGGCGCTGAATCGGCGGCGCTGCAAACCGGCGGCGATGAAACGGCGGCGCTGAAACTACTAGACCCCCTGCTCGCTCACCGGATTTAAACCCGATCGAGGATGTGTGGGATATGATAGGTTGCTGCTACATAAGCATTTTACCATAAGCAGCAAACACCTTGCAGGAAACTATCGTCGTCATTCATCTCCATAAGATTACCATTGATCATCTCATTCAGATGTAACATTTGATTGATAAAATTTTTGCTAATGTTGTGTATTTTTTTGTAATTGCTATGATTTACTACTGAAAACTAGTAGTTATGAAATACTACTTGAAACTTCCAGCCTTATAATCTTTTAAGGTGTTGCAATTTTTTTGGCACACAGTTTACATCTATAAAATTAATTCCAGATTCTTTGTTTTGTCCAGATGGAACAAATCTCTGTATTTTTCTCAATTTTTATCACATGGATAAAAGTGAAAGAAAAATAAAAATAAAATCAACACTATTGTAATGATAATTCATACAAATTAGTATATAGCATTCGTGACGAGGACAAATTGTTAGTCTGATGGACCGAATATTATCGTAGGATGTATATAATGAGGATTTTCTTAAATAAACTGCTGTAATATTATAGAAGTGTGTAGTAATATTGTGTAAGAAATAACCTTCTTTTCTTTTAAAATTTACTTTAATAACAACAAACAAACAGATCTATTTTCATATTAAAATTAAACAATGCAGATAAAAAAACAATCTGCCACCATCGCCTTCTCTTGCTCTGCTATTAGCCTCTCAAAACTAAAGTTTCCTACAATTGTTAATATATTTCAATACTTAATATTCTAGTGCTAATACAAGCAGCAATCCAATGCGAAATGTAATTACTTTTAAAAATTGGGGAGGGTAATGGGATAAAGATTGTTGTACATGTTTATAATGCAAACATATTTATTAAGGTCGTCAAGAAAATTAATAACTAATAGTAGACATTTAATCAAATTTATATATAATAAGTTTTATATGATCCTTAGCTAAACCCGGATCATACTCATGTAGATCTTCTAATGTCATAACGTTGGTTAGATATTTTGCCATAATTTGTACATCAAAAACATAAGTGTAGTTTAAAAGTAATTGTTACACATAAATTTGTACAAAAACAAAATGTCTTTGTTGTTGTAAAACGTTATTCTGAATTCTGTCATTAATAACACATTTTTGTCATGCGATATCTATTCGAAACTTGTTTATTTTTCAAATCTTATTTATAAACAAAGATTACACCTCAAGAAAATGCATGAAAGAAACTTACATACCTGCTTAGAAACTATAATGACATTTAGAAACAGTTATATGTGTATGAAAATGAGTTAAACATATACTGATGTAAAGAATACAGTCTTCTGACGAATAATATTTAAAATAGTTTAAAGTATAATAATTTCAATATAAAATAAAAAGGTGGAACAAATACTAAAGCTATAAAGGAGATTGTCTAGAAACTGCGGCTTCACAATTCTACTAAGATATTTAATACCTATTCATAGTTTTTATATAGTTCAGAAACTTGGACTGTTATAGAACTGCGAACCCTAATAGTCCATTATTTCCTGTATCAGCTTGGGCTTGTGATACTTTTGTAGTCTATGCGTTTGATTTCTTATTTCATTACACTTCACCCAACACTTTCGGTTTGCGTGGACAAACTTTACACATGACACTATTACCCGTTTGTTATTGATGAGGTAAAAGTCACTGAAAGATACTGTGCGTCAATTTTCCGTATATTCCAACCCACACAAGGTACTACTGGCTGTTATTTTTAAGTAATAGCATTGGATTATTTCGATGACGGTTGCTTTCAGATGTTTGCACAATGCGCATACGTTAATTTCATTGCCCTGTGTACCGCGACAACTTTCACTCACGAGATGCAGCAAACGGTTGAAAAGCTAAAGAATACAACCTGTAATCCGCATAGGTATAACCAGCACTGCGCCATGTTAAGGAAAACGAATTACCAATAAGAGCAGAACTGCTGGTCACACCACCGATTGTTCACGAATTTTAACGAAATGGAACATTTATATCTTAAAAAATTATAATTTAATTTTTTATAAGAAATATGAAATGTGTTTGAAAATAAAGAACTAGAGAACTGCTCCAAAAATGTCTAATATTTTGCTATACGGGTAGTACGAGAATCCTTTCATACAAAATCGCTGTAAAACTAACAAAGCATCTATTCTGATACTATTTACGTTATTCAAATTTTCAAAAAAAATACATCTGTATGTAAACTAGAATGAAAATTAAACACAATTATTTAAGAATAATAATAATAATACTTTGATTGAATGATGTTGGGAATAAATAGAAATTTGCTATTAAACAAAAGAATTTTCAACCGAAAAAGAAAAAACGAATAATTAATGTATTGTTATTAATGTATCCTAGATAAAATAGGTAAATAAATTTTAACAACTTAAGTGGATTTGCCTAAATTGATTTGACTGAATTGAAAAGATATTATTTCTTTTTATTTCTTTTTATTAGCTAAAACTGTTTCTTTTTATTCATAATTTACAAATCAAAAAAAAAAACTGTAACAGGAAAGCTATTATTATTATTTTGTATAGTTCTGGGAGTGAATTCAATTTTCTACAACTCGAGAAATGGCCTTGGGATTTAAATTATTATTACTTTTTGGGGCATCGAAGACAGTGAATTAAACATGTTTGTAGTAAATTATATTTCTGTAACATCCCGATGTTGTGGAAATAATGTAAGGAGATGAAGCGAGCTGCGAGTTCTGCGGATCGGCTAGAATAAACATACTACACCTAAGCATTTTTAAAACTCATAATACAACCAATACCGATGCAAAATTAATAAGACGCTAACAACCCCTCCCTCGCTATCAATGGCTATAACTATGCATGCAATGTTGTTCAGAGCTACCGGACGTCCGATACGCGAAATATTATAAACATTTATTTTAGGATTTGGACGTCGCATACGCGGAAGGATGTCATAATTTGTATATTTGGGGTATATTACGAAATTCCGCAGCGCCACACTACAGTATTTCGCCGAACTAATTAATACACAAAACTTTCATCGGGGCATCAAAATAACGTCCAGCTAAAAATCGTTTTACAAGGTCTAGGCAGTCAGTACATCACATTAGCATAGAAATGTTTTGTGGCGTCCATATACGGACGTCATATGACGGTGGACGCCACATGCAATGCACCCCAACCAATGTGTGGACGTCGTATTATCGAAAGGACAAATAATACAAACATGTATATATATATATATATATATATACATGTATATATGCGTACGTACTGCTTTAAATTCTGTAACAACAGTTTTTAGTATTTGCATTCCTCTTTTGAAAAAAAAAATTCAAAATCATACCTACACATACATATATAGCGTAATGTTTTTTATATTTATAACCACGGTACAAATAATACGGTATGCTCGTTTTGAATCTCAAATTCGTCAAGGCAGGTCAGATGACGTCATTAAGGAGCGTATCGAAAACAATAAAATACATGTATGGTAAATAGCAAAATGTTAAAATCCAAATTATTCACAACTACCAATTAATGTAATTCAAATGCAGCTTTGCTTTAAATAAAAAAGCCCGTTTTAAGTTGAAATTTATTTTATCTATCTTGTCGCCATCTAGTAGCGCTCGTGTTTATTTCTACAATTGCAACAAATTTCGTGTGTGTTTACAAAGTGCTTTCGTGGTTTTTCTAGAAAATTGAATCGTGAAAACATCTTAACGCTTTTAAAATACGTTCCGTAACCCCGTCCGGATTTTCTAAACTTACCTTTCGCATTAACAATACCCTTACGGTCGAAATCGATTTTAATATAATAATAATTATATATGTGGCGCCATTTATGCTCCTATATGACGTAACCTCCATATGTGCGTAAGCATATCGTATTATTGGTACCGTGTTTATAACCACTTTCCAACCCTTACGTGCATGAATTATCTCGAAATGTGCATAGAAAAGGAGTACAGATGGAATATTTTTACACCACGCTGTTGTCTTTTCTATATTTATCATGTGAAATGTGATCGGCCATACTGTTATCAATTGACGACCCTAAATTTTGAAAAACAGGACCAGGATGGAAATTTGCGAAAGTCATTATTGTGAGTCGACTATGGTTGGCTTCTAAAATGACTTTCATATTAACACAAGGTGATCCATAAGCCCTGACAGTTCAACGTTGTTTTTTTTGCAACTGGACTTCCTGTATATTATTGCATTTTTGGATTCTCCGCTCAAAACTGGTCTGCTCTAATAAGATTTATAATACCTAAACCTCAAAGTTTTTAAATAATTTTCCAAAAATCAAACTACAGTAAAAACATTGTCTTCATCGTTAGTGACAAATTTCCTTGTAATAGGTCTTCTAAAACTAACATTTTAACACTTTTCTTAAACTGTTTTAATAGTCTCTTAAAAATGCGTAATTTAGGATGATTTCTTTCAGGAAGTCTTCGAATATAAATACGAGAAATCACACAGAAGAACATATATATCCCGATAGTAACACTTTTTGAAGGCCACATATTTTGGCCAAAATATTCCATGTCGTATAGCTTGAATCACTCTGTATATCACGCTATACATCTTCGCGGCGCACAGTGGTTTCAAGGACGACAATTTTTTTTTCATTTCACGCGAATAAAGAAGAGTATTTGTATTTGGTATACGGCATAGTTAGCTCCTACATTTCAGTTGCTTAAGTCAAAGAATTTTTTATTTTTATTTTAGTAATCTGTTTTCAAAGTTCACGATTAGAAATGATAATTTTTTTAATATTTTTTTCTAGACAATAATATATTGTTACTATATATGTTTTTATATATCTGTAGCACATTATTGGAATAAGAAAAAAGTATGGAGAAAATTTGTTAAAACAGAGAATCGATACTCGTAAATTTTAGCTGCGATAATCTGCGGTCTTTGAATAAAAACACGTACAATTTGCAGTGAAAAGTGGATCTTTGATCATAGATCTATTCTTCATTTTAAAAAATTCCTACAATAGTTTTAAAGAAATCAATTTTGCATAACTTAGGAACGTCATAGACTATTAAACTCTAAAATTTGCTGAATGGCTTAGCAAAGCTTAGGCCTTGTTTGGTAAAATTATACAGGGTGGTTTCCAGAAGCAATTAATTCGTGTGATATTTAAACGGCTTCAACTTTTTTATTTTATACTATGATCTCTTATTTTTGTTAAGAGTAGGGTATATCTAAAACTTATACTTTCTGAGAATATTTCACATTTTTTAAAATTGTCGCACAAATAACATTTAGTCATAGAAGGTAGGCGGTGAAACAATTTTTTATGACATTACCAAACTGCCAAACACGTTGTGATAGTAGAATTTTCTTTATTTACTGTTAATTAAAATGAATTTCAATCATGAGGAGTTTGTTGATTTGGTGTATGCTTTGGGTGAAGGAGAACGAAATTCTATCCTTGCTTACCGAATTTCTGACTAACGCTTTCCTAACTTTCCGACTTCGGGAAAGGTTTTAATGTACAGAAGAAATTAAATACGAAAAAAGAGGAACGCCTGAAGCGTGTTACCCATGAAGAAAATGACTTTGCTATACTATTGAGCGTGGTTCAAGATCCTCAAGCAAGTACGCGTACAACAAATAATGATCTGGGCATCAGCCAGACTTCAGCATCAAGAACTTTGTGAAAAAATAAATTTCATCCATTTGATATTCAACTGGTTCAAGAACCTGATGCCGTTGATTTCGCCAAGAAAGTATTTTCTTGAATTATCTTTTATTTACTGATAAAGCAACCTTTCACAAAAATGGCTATGTATACCTCCATAATTCTCATTATTATGTCACAGCAAATAATTAAGACCATTAACTCACCAAGATCGATGGTCTGTAAATGTTTGGGCAGGAATAGTGGGATATCAATTGATTGGACCATATTTTTTTAAAAGGAATATGTGAAAACTTTAGTTTACCAAGAATCACCAACAACAAAAGCAAACATGAATCGTACAAGTTTGGGTTGAACAAGAAGGAAGCTATATCGAACGTTTAATGTAATTTTGCTTCTATTGTATGTGATTTAATTTTGTTAAATTACTATATGGCTTTTGGTAGGTAAAAATCTAGAAAAGTGGTTTGCTATTTTGGGACATAATTTTGTCTACACTGATATTTATTAAAATTGAATTATTAAAATCGTTCCACAGCCTACTTAAAATATAAATATCTTCTGTAACAATTTCTAAAATTGTTGAATTATCTCAGAGAGTATAAGTTTTAGATAGATAGACCCTATTCCTAACTAAAATGAAAGATCATAAAAAAGTGCATATGATGAAATAAAAAAATATAGGACGTTCAATTTAAAATAACAAAGTAAAAGCCGTTTAAATATCACACAAATTGATTGCTTCTGGGGACCACCCTGTATAATTTTATCAAATAACATTCAATGCATAAGAAAGACCTAAGCTTTCCTAAGATACTCAGCAAATTTTAGAGTTTAATTGTCAACGATAATGCCGGAAAAAAATGTTAAATGAATACGTGCATTTTGAAAATTTTATGTAAAAAGTTAAATAACTTGGCAATCCTGAATTCGAAATTTGAAACGAACACATTTATTTGTAGCTTCATTACAATAAATAAATATGCCTAAAAAATAAGTATGGTTTCATTTGAAAAAAATAAGTTGTGTACGGTCCTGAAAAACTGATACACTCCGTGAAACGTGAACATATTTTTAGAACGTGCACTTCTTTCCGTCATGTATGATGCCACATTGAAATTGAATAATTAATGTTTACGTCTATGAAATACAAGTATTCTGCATTTCATACAATTGAACAGAATTTTAATTTTAGGCGGACGAAAGCATTGTAAGTCTTACTTAATGCAAAAGCCCTTAACAATTTGGTATTTCTGCTTATGCAGGATGGGCTACCACATTCGTGTCGGTTTATATACGAAAAGTGGTAACATATTTTCACTTTTTGTTTTTTGTTAAGGGTTATACAGGTTCAGAAGGAGCACATTTCAAAATTATTTTGAAGTATATATTTTTTTTATGGGGATATATTAAAAATATTGTTTATGACGTACCACCAACCACACCCGACAATATGAAAGAGCGAATAAGAATGGCGTTTCGATCTATAACACCAAATGTTTTGAGTAATGTTATAGACTCATTTCAAGAAAGGGTACGCCTCTGCATTGAAGACGATGGCCATCATTTTGAACATTTTTTAAAACATTAGCAGTTTTTAACATATGAGTTTATCCGTTTTAATAAAGTACATTTCTGAAGTTTACGTAGTTATGACTTTTAATTAGTATGTAGGAAAAGCCAATTGAAAAGTTAGGGTGATTATTATCGTCTATCTATGTTGAATAATAACAGCAGTTTTGTCCTAGCTTACTTCAAAAAAAAATAATAATCGCTAGGAATTAATATTTGAAAAAGAAAATAATAAATTACTAAGGAACTATAACAGATAGGTATAGGAAGCATTAATACAATCATAAATACCGTTAAAATTAGAATCTAAATAAGGTAATAAATACAGGCTGTTCCATCTAAAATAAGAAAGTTACTTGCCTTTAAAGATAGCGAAAATTAAAAGTATGTTTTTGTTCACTCCGTATAATTTTTTGCATTATTTTTATTTTATTATCAAGTCTAATGGTTTCGTTAAAGAATAAATACAGTTTAAAATATCTAGCTTAAATATGCCTCTTCAATTTTAGTCTACATTTTGAAGGATAGTTATCTCATAAACGAGTTGAGTTAGGTATAAGAAACCTAACACCAACTTGTCTTTAGTTAGTCTATACTATCAAAATATGTCATAATATACAGGTTGTTCCATTTAATATTTCACAACCTTGGTGTGTAATTTTTCTTTGAGTCGCCCTGTATACTCCAAAATAATTTTGAAATGTGGTCCTTCTGAACTTGTATAATCTTTAAGCAAAAAAAAAAAATTAAAATATGTTACCGCTTTTTTTATATAAACCGACGCGAATGTAGTGGCCCAGCCTGTATAACCCAAAGTTTCAAATAAATTATTACATATTTCTAACACATGTTCGTTAAACGTCAGTTTAGAGTCAAACAGATTGCTTAAGTCCTTAAACAATTTACAATGTTCAATATTAATTCCTTTAAAATATAAAGAAATATAACAGTAGTTTGTTCCTACCAAATGTCATTACTTTACATTTATTTATATTTAATGATAGGCAGTTACGCTCACTACAACAACAAATGGCTGCTAAATCTTCCTGTAGACTGTAGCAGTCAATAAAAATTGATCTTCTGAAATTTTTTTAAATCATCTGGCAATTAAAATAATTCACAACCTTGGTAATATCATCAACAAAAACAAGCAATGACCCCAAAAGAGATCCTCAGGGAACTTCAGATGTGGACTTATAAGAATGAGATGTGCAAGTAAGGTATTCAATATAATTGAAGAAACTCCATAATCATGTAATTTCCTGCAAATTAAATGATGCTGTACACGGTTAAACGCTTTTGAGAAGCCCATAAATACTGCATCATCCTGCTATTGTTTATCCGAGGCTTCAGAAACATAATGTGTAAAAGGAGATAAGGTTGTTGCAGTTTATCTACCTTCTATAATCCTCCCCTCCAGGCTGGACAGTTGATATTTTATTTACAACATAGGCGTACAATGGTTTAAACAAAATAGTTTCAAAAACTTTAGAGCAATTGCATATTACAGAAATAGGACGATAGTTACAAATTTCATTCTTCTTGCCAGATTTAAAAACAGTAGGTATACGTGAAATTATTCAAGCAGAAGGGAACTTCTTTTTGGAGAGTATCAAACTAAATAAATGGTAAAGTGGTTTTAGTAAAGCATGTCCGGACTCATGGCCATTTTTCCTTTCATATACTAAGAATGTCATTTTCGGAAACTAATTCTAAATCAAAAGAAGCTAAAAAGGCTTCTTCGAAATAATTATGCATTTTCTTCAATTGTAATCACCGAAGCAAAATGGCCAGCAAAAGCATTTGTTATGTCTAAAGGGAAAGATAAAGTTTGTTTATTGTGAATCATATGTCCAGGAATAAGGGCGATCTACAGTTTTATTCAAATCGGTACATTTGGGAATGCATGTCCCCATTTAAGTTATATCCTGGTAGTCGTATAGCATTGATTAA
Organism: Protaetia brevitarsis; assembly: GCA_004143645.1. NCBI lineage: Eukaryota > Metazoa > Arthropoda > Insecta > Coleoptera > Scarabaeidae > Protaetia > Protaetia brevitarsis. The sequence continues at coordinate 1,853,854 of RXPK01000302.1, forward strand.
GAAGAATCAATTGTGATGAGGTTTAAGTAATAAACGCTTAACGTTTGTGAAGATATAATTTTTCATTTACGCAGTTGCGTATTCTCAGCTCGAAGTCAGTAAGCATAGCGCCCGTTAGATACACACACGTGTAATTTATTTATTAAGTATTAATTATATTATCGACTTGTTTGTGATAATCAAAATTCAAACATCGTTAAACGTGAATACTATCGATCTATATAACTATCATTACTTCAAAATCAGGGGGCACGAAGGTCATAGATACAATAACATTCGCGCATTCCTTTTAGTTACCATTTTTATTGAAGTGGTTTAACCGTAAACATGTATCTATTTCTTCTGAGTGTACCCCTAGTTATCTTGCTATTATTTTTTCGTTCTCTTTACGCGCGAAAGATTCAATACCGTGCTCTGAGTAAACTTCCGGGTCCGCCTTCAAATATTTTTTGGGGAAATTTATTTCAATTTACCCGCAATATCGAAGGTAAAATTTAATGTTCGAATGTTATCGCTTAGTGTTACATTCATCGACCTCTATCTATATTTTATAGATATATTTGATGATATTAATCAACTGAATAAAAAGTATGGATCGATGGTTGTATTGTGGTCCAATCCGTGGAAACCTTTGGTTGTGGTTGCACATCCGAAATTCATTGAAAGGATTACATCCACGAATGCCCACTTAGGGAAATCAAGCTTATATAAGTGCATGAATCAATTCCTGGGCAAATCCCTTGTTACAAGTGATGGTAAGTACCACGTGGTTTGAATCTATTTGTATAGCTGTGGACTTTCTGTACTACTTCGCTCTATAATATAGAACGGGTTCCATTTGCAAAGAAAACAACTTTGACACTTGCGGGGCTTATGGAACGCTCTGTATGATATGAAATTAATTTTTAAAAATAACCTTAATAGACTCCGAATTTCTAGTTGTAGACTTTCAGTACTATCTTTGCATTATAGTACTCTACAAATAACACTCTCTCAAATATATTTTCTTTGCTGAAAACCGTTTAAACATATCTATTTTATTTTTGTAGTAGAAGCACCAATTGATGAAAAACAATTTGTTTTTTTTATTTCCGATTTTCTAGTAATCACCGTGCGTTAAGATTTTAGATGAATAGTTCACTTAGATAACTTAATGATTAGACTTGTGAAAATAGAAACCCTTTATAAAGAAATCTAGCGAACCTAGATCAGGCAATGGATCTGGCGTTCCAAATGTTTCTTGCCCCCTTAGTTATCAGGAAAGGTATTGTATATTTTCGTCCCAATATTCACACAGAAATCAGAACGCATTCCATTCTACGCAATTTTTTTTTGGATGAGATGTATCATGGAAAAAGTGTAATTGCTATTAAACTTGGTATTTGTAAAACGAAGTTTACTTTTCTTTATTTAAATTTAGCTTTTTTTATTATTTTTTTGGGTATGACATTTTATTTTAGTTTACGTTTCGATTCTTTAGGAATCATTTTCAAAACCTTAGTTTTTTTTTTTTGTTTTTAAACACATTTATGTTTTTTATCATTATTTATAAAGTTAACATCATTTACGATGTAGGTCAATTTGCATTATATAAAACAACATATTTAATATTTTAACATTCAAACATATATAGACCTTACACACACGTCCACTATATTTAAAACGATGACGCGTGTGATAATCGAAACCTAAACCAAAATAAAATGAAACAGGACAACATCGTATATGTCATTTTTTTACATAAAGCTACCGTCATACCTAAAAAAAAATAAAAAGAAGATAAATTGCAAATCTGGATGCTTAAAAAGTTCACTAAATCGTTGACATATATCACGAAAAGTAACGGTCGTAGAATTAAGTCCTGTGGTGCTCCTTGTATTACACAGAGAAAAAGGATTCTTTAAATCGAAGCACTCTTTCCTTGCCACTATATAAAAGAACCATTTTCTTCAGTTAATACATTTCTCTTTCAGTTGAAAATGGTATTATTTTAGTGAAAGAAATGCGTGTTGACTAAAAGAAATATTTATTAACTGAAAGAAACGGTTATTTTAAATACGGGCAAAGAAATATTTCTTTGATTTAAAGAATCCTTTTTATCTGCGTACGATGGAATTAACTGAATATACAAAAGTTCTTATAGAATAGATAGAATACTGACAAAAAAAATCAATTTTGTATAGATTTCCATATTTTCGGACATTTTTGTTTGTAAATACCGCAATAATAATAGCAATAATAATAATATTTAGTTATTGGAAGCATCAGCTATTCATTTTTTTAAGTAAAAAACAAACAAAAAATTAAAAAAGTCACAAGAGAAAAGCATTTTGTTTTCAAATACGTTTAGATTTGCAAGTATCCTAATCTCCATATTTGAACTATTGTGCAATCTCTTGCCTTAGGGAATAAAACAATTTTGATAGCGTCTGCTGCAGTGGCTGGCTGGCTGTAATAAATACCGGTGTATATTATCTGACATTATATCAACATCGAGACGCGATTTTAACAAATAACTGGCCAAACCACTTACAAAGGTAAAGTACAACAACGAACTTAGGATGGAACCTTGTGGTATTCCGTCAGAATACCAAACGTATGAATTAAAGATAACTAATAAACAAACATAGAATGATAACTAATAGGTAATACCAATAAACTTCAGTCTCACAAATTTACCTTCTATTTAGTAGAATGATAAATTGAGTAACTATTAGTAAATTCATTTTATCTTAAAACGTGATTTAAAACAAAACACTATTTGAAAAAATAGTTAAATCAACTGCTCCTCACAAATCTTTGTGTGTATGTTTGAGTTTTCTATGATTTTTTTTGGTCTAAATATAAAGACAATCTTTAAAACGTTTTGAGTCTGAACAATTTTTGATGTCTCCGAAAATTTTAGGTGCGGTAATAAAATAAAATATAAATAAAATAAAGAAAGAATATATTTTATCATAAGTGGGCTGTTACAACAAAAAGGTTCTGTGAAAAATACTTTCGATAACAGATAATTAACAAAGAACTTTTATAAAAGTTTTATAAAATATAACGTGAAATATATAAATGGCTAACTTTAAATTAAATATTTAAAAATGCCACACTGATGTAAATTGACATATTGATAAATATTTTTTTTGTCGGAAAATCAGATTTTGAAAAATTATGGGAGAACATTTAATATTAATATTAATTCAGTATTATTTAATCAATTAACATTGAGGTTGTTGTATATGACTAAATACATTGAAGTAACATGGAAAATTTGTGATGAATTAGATATAATTTTTGAATTTAATGAATTTTATTCGTTAAAGTATTGCTGTCTTACAAGTTTCTTACTTTCTAAATTATTTAATTTTAAAACCTAAGTGGAAACTTTACATCTTAGACACAAAAGCTAAACTACAGCAATGCTCAAAAATTAAATACTATATCGAGAGTACGCTTTAAAATAACGAGGTAATTAAAGGGTTATTAGTTTAGCGACGTTTTGTGCTGCAGTCAAAATTATTTTTAAATGCTTCCTTTAATAGTGACGATAAACATTGCTTTGGTGCTGGTTAAAATATATTTTTTTTTTAATTTTGAAAATAGGAAAATTCAAGTAAGTTGAATATCATCGTCAATTTCACAAAACAAGGTTTACCAATATGACTCAGAAGCCATCTTGATGTTTGGAAAAAGTTCAAGATGGCGATCTAACGCAAGTGACATCTGTCACTATCAACATTTATTTCTGTCAAAATATAAAAAAATAATCTAGTTTTGGTGTTCTAACCTTTAGAATTGTGCAACACTGTCTACACTCTCTCGGTCGCCCCTATATATATTAACTTACTATTTCTTGAGTAGATTCGTAAAATAAAGTTAAAAATTATTGTTTGTATTTTTACTGTTTATTGTTTACTACAGAAATTGTTTGTTTTTCACTGGTACTTTGAAGTATCATTTGTACTTGTTTGTTTGTTATAATATACATACATATATCCCATATTAGTTTACACCAATTGAAACTGATAAAACGTCTAAAAACTGCTGTTTTATTAATATAAATTACTTATTACAATTTGAATGGGAACAATTAAGCTTCTTAACAATGCTTTAGTATTCAACCTTCCTTTCTTTTTTATTCCTTGTCCCATCGATTGTAAAGAGCACTAATCTTTGGAATGTAATGAATTTACGATGTTGACGTAATTAATTAATTCTTCTAAATTAATGAAAATTGGTAATAAAACTTATTTTTTATTGCTCTACATAAATGAATAATTCGATAAGAATAAAAAACCGATGAGAAATGCTAAAAATTACCATTTAGTTTCCCCAAATATCTTATTTTAATATGGTTAAGAGATAAATTTATTGCTTTCCAACAGAATACCTATTTTACTATTTAAGTTTTAGTAGCCTTTCGATTCCGGGAAGGCTTCTCACATATGTTACATTCGTCGCAAATTCAAATAAATCTTGTGTTTTTCTTTTGATAAATTTACCATAAACCACAATACTGAAATTATTATTTTAAATAATTTTCGTACCATAAATAAAAAGAGTACTCTATAGATTAAAAAAAAGCGATTTGACGAGTTGGATGTAAGTTTGTTCGTACATAAACCGTAACTTATCCATAATTAAAGCTTGTTTAGGAGATATGTATAATCGAAGACAAAAGTGTTGACTCAAGATTAAAGAGAGAAATATTGAAATACTGAAGCAACTCCAATGATTCTATCTCGATTAATGTCAAATTTGAGCCGAGAATTTTGTCTTTGATAGTACCTATTTTACTATAAAATTTACTTTAATACAAAAACTATCTATATTAATCTAATTTTAAGCTAAAACTTATCCTACGGAAATATACATTGTGATTAATCATATCATATCCAGTTTTTTATAATATGTCCAAACATTTTATAACCGTTCTTACTTTTGCTAAATAATACTCTCAAGGTTTCCGCTTATACAGCCACTTTTTTGGAGAAATGGGTAGCTTTTAGGCAAAGTGTTTGTTCTAAATTATGCACAACCTAAAGAGTATTTTGCGGTAACTTATTTTGCTTGCGTCGCGTCGGCCTGTAGATGTTTAATAATTCTTACCTTATTTGAAAAAAGTTTTCTTGGGTAGTGAAGAAGACACTTCTTCTGCGCGATAAAGGTATTGAATGCACAGTTCTCAATTTCGAGGTAGCTCTTTGCTCATTATTTGTTGTAACTTGCAATGACCGATATCATATCTATATAACGTAAATATTTGTGTGATTCATGTGAATACTTGCAGTGAACCTATAAAGGTTTTTCATAACATAATATGGGATGTTGTATCTGTTTCTAGAACAAATAAAAAATTTAAAAACATTATAATAAATCTCCGACAAAGAACCAGATTCTGTGGTAGTTGATTTTAAAAATAAATAAGTCATCGCCACGAAGCCCTATTTAATATTTTTGTTCTTAAAAATAGATTCAATTTTTTACAACTGCTATCAACCTATCTGTATAGCTCTCCAGATGTGATAACACTATTTAAAATTTATATTGTAATCATTTCTAGCTATTGCTTTTCCAATTTAATTATTTAATATTCTGTATTTACAACATTGTCTATTTTCCTAGACATACAATCAAAAAAAAAAAAGTGAAATAAAAGTCGAAACGTTTTCTTTAATTTGGATTTTTGTTTGTTTCAAAATAGCCATATTATCAAAAACAAACCTTTAGTACTTTATGTATTATAGTCTTACAAGAAATCGGTAAAATTTCCGATATAAAATTAAATGAATCATATATCATTCTAAAGAAACACTCTCTTTATGAAAAGCTAAATAATTATAAATCATTCTAAGTACTATATGTATTCCATAACAAGTGAAAATGTTCCTACTCTAACTAAATTTCCCTATGATTGTTAATAACAAAAGTAAAATACAGTAGCCTGGCAATTATGTAAATACTACTTTATGTGAAATACTAAAATATGTAAAATGTGATTACAAATTTCTTCAATATTATTTAACCGGTGTTGATTATTCTTTTTATTTTTTCCTTTTTTTGGGTATTCCGGTTTTTTCTTATTAATTATACACTGTTTTTACGTTTCGGAATTTTGTTTTATTCCCTTTTCATTATTTCAATCATTTAGGTGTTTTCATATTTATTAACCTTTACGGTGTTGTCAAAATATTCTTTTAATTACATTTTAAAATTGTAAACGATACTAATACATTAACAAATATCGACAAACAGACATATACTGTAGTATATGTCTGTTTGTCGATATTACCGTAAAGGTTAATAAATATGAAAACACCTAAATGATTGAAATAATGAAAAAGGAATAATACAAAATTCCGAAACGTAAAAAGAGTGTATAATTAATAAGAAAAAACCGGAATACCCAAAAAAAGGAAAAAATAAAAAGAATAAAATGTGATTAGTTAACATAATCGCGAGTCTACGGTAAATTGGTCAGCTATCAGTTGTTATAATATTTGCGCCCATGGTACGACTTTAGTTATCTCCCAGCATTCGTCAAGGAGTAAAGGAAAACCATGGCAAAAACCTTGCAGAATCTGGGAAAAAGTCCCAGACCTTTTTACTGACAGCCGGCAATTATTATTATTATCCTTCTGAGTGCTGAAGAAGCAACGTCCACCTTCTCTTAATTCCGACAGCCGTGCGTATTCACGTAGCTGCTCTCTTTTTCACACATCATGAATTTGAAGTTTAAAACAGAATAGAAGTAATGATCTAAAAACAAACAAAGCAATAGCAGAAAATATTCTAATATTTAACAACTTCATCCTAATTATTCTAACTAATAGTAAATAAATTAAAGATTCATATTTTAAATATTTACTTATATACCTTAGCCATAAAAACTATAATTTAACACTAATTCTGACCACTAAAGAGCATACAATATTCATTCATAAATACGTACTTTACTAACTACCTAAATATTATGCCGCAACCTATTCAGTTCTTTAGCACCTTTACTAAAAAATTCCCACCATTCAACCGACTAATTATCTCTAATATCTGTTTCTCGTCCCAGCCAATTTAATCCCTTAGCTAATGCCCTAACTTCCGTGCGCGAGCGCCACTCATCAGTGAATGGACATTCAAATAAGGCGCTGTATCTATCCCACTACATTCACAATGCGAATCATTAACCATCCCCAATTCAACATAAATATTATTTAAAATTACCGTGACCAGTTACCAATTCCATCGCCTGATACGACAAATTAATCCTCATTTCCCTAAAACGTGTAACGCTACCGATAAACTTCTTAGTCCACCTCCCATTCAAAGTAATATCCCACCCACCCTCAATTATCAAGTTTATCCTTAAACGCTTTTTTAACTACCCTAAACGCCGTCTCTTTCGTTAATTGATTCGCCTTCTCATTACCGGTTGTACATACGTGAGCCCTAGTCCAAAAAGAGTTTTATATCCCCTCTAATGTAACATATTCCAAGTATCTAATAACCAATCAGTCGGATTTTTTAAATTCCCTAACCCCTCTAATACAGATAAGCTATCTATTATAATTTTCACGTCTCGTATTTCTCATTCGCGCCTAATATAAACTACTGCTTGATTTTTTGCAATGATTTCCCAATTTAAACCATTGATTATGTATTTCAATACCCCTGTTATAAACAACAAAAGCAGCTCCTGTATCACTCTCACCCTTCAACCCATCTCCAAACCAAAAGTGCCTATAAATTTATTATAATTCTAAAAAGACAGTTAATACTAACAAATTTGAGATCATCGGCCTTAATATCTGAAATACAAGTAAATTAATAAATTTTATATTAAAAAAAAAGTGCCGGGGTTTCAAATCCAATTTCATGTTACCGATATTCACACTTGGTTGGTCAATCTATTCCGTACTTGTAAGCATGTATATCTCACGACACACATATTTCTCATGAAAATTGTTTGCATCTCAAAACTTAAGGTCCATGCACTCAAATCTAGTTTTTCTACTCTTAATTGTCTCTTAATAAAACTTATCATGAACACGTTATTTAAAAAAAAAAAATAAGTCAGATAGCGCCCTCTGGCGGTGCTGCATTTAATCTTAGAAACATCCTACCATATTTATTGTAAAGCTTTCAGAATTTTAAAATTCTTTGCTAAATACGCTGCATATAATCTGTTTCCAGGTGTACGTAAAATTTAGCACATCAAAAAGTCAAACATTGGGAGGACAAACATTAAATAACAGTTTTTATACTGATACAGTAATAACAATTGTAAAGTAATCCCTAATATGTGTATAAGTATAGGTTACCTAAGCGTAACGTTTCAGTACAATCAGTAACGTGGAACACACATTACGGAACAGGCAATGTTGCAAAAAAATTGTTTCATGTCGTGTAAAGAAAAAGACGTAATTGTATAGGTTTGTGATCAAGCTAAAAAACAATAAACAAGTGGGATTCAGTTGGAATGCTAGGCAGATTATTAAATGTCAGTTATGTAATTGCTAATGGTAGCTGTACGACAACTATAGTCTGTCATTTAGCAATTGAATGTTTTAAATATTTAATTTCGGTTTGCTACATAGTATTTACAAGGAATTGTTTGCATTTTCACTTGAATGCTGTTGCTGTTAAAGAGAACGTCAGGTTTCTAAGAACCATAGTAACTAATTTTCCGTAATTATCTAGTTAAATATATTTATTTTATAATCACTTGCGCTTATGCGTAACTAGACCACCGCACTTCTAGGATTCCGAATCCAGCCTAATCTCGATATAATTAGAAAGAGAGTGAGAATTATTTTTGCGATTCTATATAATTTTTAATGGTAGTTATTTTTGAATGCCTTACCTCAATACAAATTGTAATTATCTAACTTAGTCTTACAAGAATATTAATGCAAAGTAATCAGGTTTTTATATTTGATAAGTAACAAGTTTGTTTTTAAATCTGAATGTTATGTTTAGAATTTCGTTGTTTTTAATTTGAATCATTTTTAATGTTTTTGTTTGGGGCTAATGTCTTTAAGTTGTGTATATAGATCCTGAAAGTTATTATGATTTTTGGAGGCAACATTAATGTTATAGAAGATTAAAATTTTGTTAATATGTGAACGTATGATAAGGATAAATAAGTAGTTGCGGTGACTTGAATTCTTTATGTAAAAAATCGTAAAATTTATTTAATCTTATAATTTTTTCTGGGTGAGTAGTTGTGGGTAATTATTTCATTTATGACAGTTTTTTTTTTCAAAGTACAATCAAATTCAAAACTTATGTCTCCATAAAGTATTGTATCTTATATAATGTTTTTCTGTGTTTGCTTAAAGTGTGGTCCTTGTTTCATTAAGTACATAAGTTTTCGTAGAGTGCTGCCTCAGATATGTTTACGTTTAAATGAGATGTATTATTCACTCATGAAGAATTTTTAGAGAGCTGTGAATTTTGTATTTTAGTGTACTTCATAAGATTGGACTTATTAAATGAATAACTCTGTCAATTAACAAGCTAATAATACCTTTTAAATCGAAATATGCTGACAAGAATTGTAGTTTACATGTTTATTTGAGGTTGTGGCTTTTCAGAAAAATCTAGTCAAAGTTTTATATTTATTGCGTATTAAAGTTAGGTCGAAAAAATAATATGATTGTTGTTTTTCTTTTCAAATGTGAAGTTTAAATTTGAATGGTAGTCATTAAAAGCTTTTACTGTATATTCAATTTTGTTTTTTGTGATGCAAATAATACAAACATCAACATACTTTTTTTATATACTAAAATGGGTTTAAAACATAAATTAGATATAATTTCAGCTTCTAAATCTTCTAGTTTCGCGATTACGCTAGAAATTGGTGCGTCCATGGCGCAACCATAAATTTGTTTCTAGAAATTATTATTATATTAAGCCTTAATGAAGTTTTTTTGAGAAGAGGGGAATGTTTTTGAATAGATTGAAGAGGTAAGCTTAAAGGAATACTAGTGTAGAGTGAAATTATATCTAATGAGGTAATAATATTTGGAATGTTAATGTTTGTCTATGAAAGTTTTAAATTGAAAGAAATTTTTTTAAACTAAATTTTGTTCTGTATGTAATGTTTGAAATGGACCTGCTAAAAATTTCGATAAATTATAGAGGGCGCTTAATAGCATATTGGTTTGTATAATTTGGGGAGCTCGTAATTTTCTGGTGATAAGGCATTGTTAATTTTTTTTTGGGGCAGTTTCACTATGGCTTGAATTGTTTTCTGTCCACAATTTGATTAAATCATTTTTTGATAGTTTTACGAGGGTCCCTAAATAATTTTTTATATGAATTTCGCCTTGTAATATGACACTGATTTTATTTTCGTAATCGATTTTTTCTATTACTAGAATTTTGCTGCTTTCATCGGGTTTATCGACTCTATCGATATGGGTTATTTTTTAGAAATGTTGTGGTGGATTTAATACTGTATTGTAACATGGTTGTTCATTGTTACTCTTTTCGTTGTTGAATTTTTGAAATTGGTGATAACATCACCTACTTTTGATTACATGCTTTTTTATCTACAGTGACTTGTAATATCCTGCTGACTAGAAAATATACGTATTAATAATAATAATCCATTATCCAACAGATTTTTACAATCCAATAGTAAGACATAAATCAACATTAATATAAATTAAAATTTAAATATTGAAAGATTCATTGACTTCCCTCATTATGGCATATACCAAAAAGATCACTAAACAAACCAACATGACATTAACTCAGCTTTCAAGCAATGCTTCCAATGCTATAACTCAACCTGCAATTTTCTGAGATAATACTGATTTTACGTTTCAACATAGCAGGCATATCACCTAGTAATAAAATTTCGAATGTTAAAATAATTTTCGTATGGTTCTGGCAGACACATTATTGTTCATTTTTCCCTAGAAGCCCTAGGCCTAGTAGTTTTAGAAATACAGCGGGTCGCCACCCTTAGTAGATCACCGGGTACAAAACAAAAAGAAATTATTTCTTAACAGATTATGTTTCTGCCGTTAAAGGAAGCCTTCCTTTCTGAAAGAAGAAAAATCACCTCCGTCTTCCAACTATTTCGTAGTAAAATATTTAACTCCAAAATGGAACGAATAGTGACGAGAGAAAAAAAGAGTTGAAACTGTATTAGATTCAACCATGTCTTTCTATCTGAGTAGAAGAGTAATACGTTTTACTTATTTATTATCAACCTAAATTAGATTCTTCAATTAATTTGTACACAGAAAGGATAATAAATTATACTGCTTAACTTACTATTAATAAATTATACGTGGCCCCTTTGCTGGTGCTTTTTAATTGGTTATTTTTAAACTTAAATGATGGTTGTGTATTGGACAGTCTATTTAGAATAAAGATTGCCTTCCACATTTCTTTATTATTCGACTTGACATGGAGTACTTGGTTGAAACTTGTGTTAAGCAGCAGACAATAAGGAGCGGAGTTAATTAATTTTTAGCTGTCGCTTTTTTCTTGGCTTCCTCATTAACTTTTAATGGAAACGAGATTGCAAAAAAAAAAACTAGATTTTATGTAAACATATTCTCCTTATTAAGCTGGTTAAATTAATCAATGGCGATTATTCTGTTCCAAAATAATTCTATTGAAAGACGAAATGATATTTACGTGTTGGGCTCGCGTGCAGCACTGATGAAGAGTTTTTATATATCTTGTGTCCATGTGTATTGCATGTACAAGATGTTATTTAAAGATTTGTCTTTAAAAAGACCCTAACCAATTACGCAAACTTTGAATAATAGTTTAGTTATTAGAAAATAGTTGAATAAACGTTTAATATTGGTTTATATCTAATACAATAAACGAATTATAGGTGAAGTCACAAGAAGATTGGTATTGAAAGAAAGGGATTTTTATATAGGGAATATGGATCTTATTATATAATTAGAAAACAAAGTTTTTTCATATCATATAATACTAATAAACGAATTGATTAGGGAAATGTAAAATCAAAAGAAATTGCAGCACCTTGAAGGTGTTGAGTCACAAAACTAAAATTTTGGCAAGTTTCAAGTAGTAAATCATAACAATTGGGGAAAAGAATACCAACAATCAGCAAAAATTTATTAATAGTGTCATCCCCACGATTGTTTATGCACTGTTTAACTCTGCAAGGCATGCTATGAGTGAGATGATCAATAGCATCTTGTAGGATCTCATCCCAGGCTTGCTGTAGATGACGACAAAGTTTCTGCAAGGTGTTTGCTGATTGTGGTAAACACCTTATGTAGTGACCCATCATATCCCGCACACACTCGATCGGGTTTGAATCCGGAGAACGAGCAGGTCAGGGAAAAATTCTACTTCCTCTCTGTGTATGAAATTGTGACAGATTACTACCAGCGACTTTTTACACACAGCCAGTTGTTATGTTAAAATTTTTGGCTTTGTGGCTTTTTGTGTAATTTAGCTTCGACAACATGCCGTCATTAGCCAGGATCTATTGTTACATATACAGCAGCCATCGAAGTAGTATTGGATCTTGCCCCCCTCCACATTGTAATAGAGGGCGTGGCGAAAAGAACCGCACTAAGAATGGTCAAGGAAGGAATGATTAGCATAGGCCTCAATCTCCGACGGTGATCAAACCTGGGATATGCCCGGGATGATATGTTAAAGAAATTTAGCTTTGTGAAGGAATTCACCACAAAGCTAAGTAACAGGAGCGAGTGGGATCATAACACCATCTTGAACTTGAATAGAAATGCCATCAAATGGTATACTGATGGCTCCAAAACGGCAGAAGGAACTGGAATAGGAATATATGGCCTAGAACTACATATTTCGAAAGCTTGGAAAATACCCAAGTATATTTCAGGCGGAAATACACGCTATTGGAAGATGTGTTCAGTTTCAATATGGATAGGAACTATCGGAAGCAGGAGATTATCATCATGTCCGATAGTCAAGCAGCCATCAAGGCGCTGAGCTCATATGAAATCAGCTCCAAGATGGTCTGGGAATGCCTAGGGAAACTAAATAAGCTAGGCAAAAGAAATAAAGTAACCCTCCTGTGGGTTCCGGGTCACACAGGAGTGGAAGGAAACGAAATAACGGATAACCTCGCAAAAGAAAGGGGCTGGAATGCCTTTTTGTAGGGCCTGAACCCTTCTGCGGGTTAAGTAGCAGTACAATACTGGAGAAACTAAATATAGAAATGGAGCAGAGAAAATCCAGTTATTGGAAAATCTGCAGGGAATGAGGCAGAGTAAAATTCTTCTGGGAACTTATAACCAGAAGAGGTTTACAGAATGCATCAACCTGAGTAAGAACAAAGTTCGCATTTTAACAGGAATACTTTCAGGCCATTGTAGACTGAAAGGACACCTGACTAAGCTTGGATTGGAAAAAGATCCTGAATGCAGATTCTGTGGGGAACAGGATGAAACACCCATCCATCTCCTCTCAAACTGCGTAGCACTATGCAACTCGAGGGCATTTCACCTGGAGCATGTAAATCGAAGAGGGAGACTTACCTAGACTGGGGCCCTCTGACATCCTACACTTTCTAAAAGGAATAGGACTGGAAGGCCAGCTGTAAAGCAGCAAGAATAGGGGACACAATAGATCTTTTAGGTCGCAGTGTAACACCACCCTTTTACCTACATACATACATACATACATACATATAAAATATGCAAAAAGGCATTTGCTTTTTTACTTATTTTAATAAAATAGTACTCGCAGTCTAAAATAAGCTTCTTAAAGCATGTTAATACAATATATGGGATGAGCTTAATTATGGAAGCAATTTTGAAACGATTTTATAAAAATCATATGTGAAATTTTAAGCGATTTTCGATAAAATGTAAGGAAAATTAGTGACAAGGCAAGTTATTAAATTAAATAAAGTAAATGAGAAAAAAGACAGCAAAAATTTGAGTTTAAGCTATAGCAAAAAAGGATATGGAGAAAAGGAATTAAAATTTTTATTCACATATTTTAATTTGTTAATTTATATGGAATTATATTGTGGTACAGGAAACTCATATTTTAATATAAATTAAATGTTACTCTTGTAATGCGCAGTAAATTACATGAGTTCTTTTGGAATCAGAATAACAAAAACAGTGATTACCCACAAATACATGCATATATAGCAAAATGGAAGTTTTTTTTTACTAAATTTAGCCATTTTTGGCTTTTTCTATTTAGTCTGCCATTTATTTTACCCATTAAATTATACTAGTTATTCCGGGAACCTAGTGCCTTTCACTAATCTATACAGGTCTCTGGCTGGTCGATCGAAGTAATCTTCTGGGTTCATTTTTGTGTCTAGAACATTCGCATTCACACAAAATATAATAAGCGTTCTCCGTTCTCTCATTACACAGTCTGCAGTTGGAGTCTCCAGTATTGATCCCAATTTTCTGTATGTGTCCTTTTAGTGTACTGTGTTCTGTTAAGAGACCTGTTGTGATGCGAAGATGATTCCTACTGAGCTGCAGTAGTTCTTTGGCTTTCTTTTTCGATGGCCCTGTAATAAAGGTCTTACCATGAATTTTCCTAGTTGTATTACTCCAATATTTTTTTTTCTCTTTGACCCAATTTCTTACCTGCTCTCGTGCTACGTTTTTAGACAATTCTTGAAAAGATTCTGAGCCTATGTACGAAGCAGATCGCTTTCTTGCTAACTCATTGGCTTTTTCGCTTCCTTCGACTGCTGTATGTATTGGTATCCACGGTAAAGTGAATTTATTGCGGTCTGTCAGGCTACTCAGTTCTCGAATACATTCCCAAACCAGACTTGGGATTCACTAGTGCCCTCAGTACCGCCCTGCTGTCTCGCAATATAGACTCACTTATTTACATAAGCGCTTTGATTGATTTCAGTTGCACAACGCAATATAGCATATGCCTCTGTTTGAAGGCCGGTGACATATTTTCCTAGTGGAAGAGTAATCATTGTATTTCTAATACCGCTATAAACTTCAGCTCCAGTCCCGTTTTTGGCTATTGATCCGTCTGTAACCCAAATCAATTCTCCGATCCTGTCTCTGTATTTGGATCGATTCCTGCTTATCCGATCCGTATTTTCCACCTAGAAATTTCTGTTAAAAGGATATGTCGAAACCATGAGGACTGATCTCATTCTCAAAATGTTGCCCTTCCACATGACGGTCAACATTATTGTGTCCCAAATCCGAGATGGCCCATTTTAGCCTCGCTCAAATGGAGAAGCGGGAGGTCTAGGAGGCATTCCATTGTTGCTGTAAAACTAGTTCTCATTGTTCTTATTATTCCTAAACACGCAAGCCTCTGCATCTTGCTAAGTTCAGCTACAGCAGCTTGCCACTGCCCCTTTGTCCACCATACCATGCATAAGTGACCATGAGTCTGGCTACCGTGATGTATGTCCAGTACATCATGTTAGCTTTTAACTCCCAGGTTTCTCCATGAGCTCTTCTAACCAAAATGAGTGTTGTCTCCGCCCTGGTTTTATTCCTCTGGAGCTGTCGATTCCAAGTAAGCTTGAAGTCTAGCATGACACCAAGATATTTCACTTCCCCTGACAGCTTTATTTCTTCACTTCGGGCTTTTCGGGATCCAAGGCCATGTGCGTTCCTTCTTCTTGTGATTGCTATTGTGGTCCCTTTGGAGGGACTGATTTTAGACCTCCTTTCTCAGTTCGTGCTTGTACAATTTGTAGAGCGTTCTGCATTTTGTCCCGCTGTAGAATTTACTCTGGATCGAAATCACAAAATCATTTGTATACCCCAAAGTTTTAAGTTCTTCGTTGTCCAGCTTTACTAATAGCTTGCCCACTATACCAGGCCCTCTTTCAACGCGAGCCACCAGTTTCTCTCGCATGATGGTTGTAAAAAATGCTATTATAATATTTTAAAATCAAATTTCTTTTATTCAGTTTGTAATAATCGAAATTACTTAATTTTGAACACTTTAACTTTGACACTGTTTTAATGTTTTGCATATTTTGAGAAATAAACATTGTTAAAGTTATATAAATTAGGTAAGGTAGGCAACCAAAATTGCTTGCCAGTAAGGCAAATAATCTTCACAGATGTTATTTTTCCCGAGATACATTTGTCCATACTGGGGTAAATATTCATTCATGACGGCATAGGACTTTTGCTATCTCTTTCTATATTTTCTTAATCAATAAATAAACGTAAAATACCTCCTTGAAATATGGTTTATCGTACAACGATAACCGATATTTCAGAAACTGCTAGTCGATGTTTCATACCGTGGATATTTCATGGTTTATTATACGCGATAGATATAAAACAAGATTAAATATGTATTCAACTGGTTTGGCACTATTATTTAACGTTTACGGTGCAGACGCTCTACAGCTCATTCTACTACATACGACATATTACGTTTATGGTGATAATTACATTGTTTGAGATAAAGTTGAAATTTTCAACAATTATTATTTGATAACGAATTATTCTCATATGTTTGTCTTATATTTTACACTAATCATGCTTTTATTCTGCAGTGGAGACATGGAAGCGGGATAGAAAATTCGTAAACTCAGCATTCCAGCCGAAAATATTCCACAGCTTTATTCCAGCTTTCGAACATCACGGAAACAAGTTGATAGAGATATTGAGAAAAAAATGTGAAATATCATACATCGATTTACCAGTATTTGTGGATCTATACGTTTTAGATGTGATATGTGGTAAGCATGTTTTATTTTATTTTTAATTAATCATTTAAGTATTGGGACAATATGGGACAGTAGGGTAATATCGGACAAATATGTGTTTTTTGAAACTTGGCGGTTTTCTCATAAAAAGTAGATATTTTGTGCTGGTGTACTTGTTCTCTTACGTCACAGATGGCGGTGCAATAGTCCAAAAACTTTTGGATTTTTTTGTTTAGTCTACAGCCATCGTTATTATCAACCTATTAAAGCAATAAAATTTCAAATTCTGGGAGTCAGCTGACAGTCAGTTAATACAATTTTACATTAATATATTAAAAGCTTATGGTGTTAGCCCTTCGCCTATGTATTATTTCTTTTGTATTCTCAAAACAAGTTACGAAAAAAATATTTATTATTGTTATTACTTTTGCTTTGCAATATGTCCTTTTGGTCAAGAATTTATATCATTATTTTGTTTAATAAGTCAGATTACAGCTTTAATTGTTTTAGTTCATTGCTTATTTACTAATAATTTTTTTTTAGTTTTTTTTTTTTGTATATGTCCCAGTTAAACTTTCAAGAATCCAATGCAAATCAAAATTTGCATTTAAGTGGATTTTTACTGTGAAAACTAGCTACGTCTACTATTACCCCACATGCAGGGGAATATGAGACACCACTAAAAAAACATATACAGAAGGGTATGGTATGTTTTCAAAATATAATTAGGTTGAATAAAAAAAAATTTACAGTTACAAAACCCATAATAACGTCCTATATTGCCCCGTTCGACCATACCTTTTACAAGTACATGCCGACAATTAACGCAGTCACCATTGGAGGCTCTTGAAAATTAAGAGATAACGATTTTGGCAAAGTCTAGGCAAAAAAAATGAATAAAAAAATGAATTGGAAGTGTAATATGTGTATATACACTATTGAACAGAAAATGAAAGTTGACGAAATAAATTTTGCTGCCCAGTCCATGATATACACCGAAATTGTGCTTTTAGATTACGTGGGCATGTTTTTGTAAAATTTTAATAAATGTCGGTGAAGCTTATTTAGCTTTTACGTTTTTTTGATATTAGTATACAAAAATATTTTAATTGCTTAATAACACCGTGCTAGTCGAAAATTTCAACATTGATGGGACCTGAGTGTAAAACACAATACGAGTACGCTGAACACCATCGGCCGTTTTTCAAATTGGCTCTGATTTTAGAGATATTCACATGTAAAGATTGCTCCCAGAAAGGCCAATATTTTTCACTTTTTTTTAACTTACTGAATATTCAAGGCAACAGAAGATGCAGAGAAATACAGAGTGATTCACGGGACCCGTCCATTAAGCATAGTTAACTATGATCAGTATGATCTATTTAGAAAAAAAACTATTTCATTTGTGTCGCACTTCCGGTTACTTCCAAAATCAATTGATATAAACAGAAACCTATATTTTTTTGTGCATTTTTAGAATCCACTAGGCATTTTAAAGCCAACTTTATAAAAAAAATCGGTTACTGTTTCAGATACAGCCTGTCTCACGACGAACTGCATCGAACGATATATGAAAGAGTATACATTGGAAAATTCTGAAAATTATAATATGTTATTACATTTTTTTTTAATTTCCCGTTCAAATCTAAAGTAAATTTCTTAAAACAACTATGTTGTTATTTTCAACCATATTTGAAATATTTGCATTTTTTTTAAATTTTTGACAGATGGACGAGTGCATCTGAACTTCTATAACTGCAAAGGGAATTAACTTGAAAATTGAAAATTGTAATATTTGACTAACATGACGGTGCACCTCTTCATAACGGTCACTTGGCTAGAAATTTTTTGCAAGAAGTATTTGTTGATCAGTGGATAGCTAACGATGGACCTTCTTTATGGCCATCTCGCTGCTCGGATTTGTCAATTCTGGATTTCTTTGTATGGGGCACAATAAAGAATCGAGTATACTATACTCCACTAACTACCAAGGAAGATTGTATGGTCAGAGTAAGACATGCATTTGAAAGTTTGAACCACAAATCAATTAGAAAGGCTACCCATGAAGAACTATACTTTTACTACTACTAAGTATTCTAAATAAGCTTTTAGTTTGCATTATTAACAATAGGTCTATGTTTTTAAATTTTTGCTATAACCGATCCGAAGTTTCTAAAATTCTGTATTATTCGCTTAAATGTGTTTGGTGGCGGCTTCTGCTTTTGGGGATACCGAGCAGCAAAGGTATCAGATGTTCTTGTTCTTACTTTATTGCATTCTCCATTAAACAAAATAAACAAATTTAAATAATCTTCTTTCGTATAATTTAACCATGTCGGCATTGTTTATAATTAAAAACTAAGTGACCTTTTCATCAATGCTGGATTGTTTGTCGAATGGTCATGACTTACTTAGATATACCAAAACAAGATGACATTTTAAAAAAACTACATAAGCTACCTGCTTACACCATACATACATATTTTACTAATTATCTTAAAAAGTATCTATTTTAGATGGATAATCAATATGACTTTTTTTTGTATTTTTATAAGGGCAGTTTGATGAGAAAGAGAAAAGTAAGTAGTTGTATTTAAAAAAAAGTTTTGACTTTTAATGGAGGGGTTCTGTGAATCACCCTATAATAAATAATTATAATAAAACCCTATAAATCATTTTTCCCCCAAAAATGGTGTATTTTACACATACATTTTTTTCAATCATTTCAGTATCAATCTTTTTTCCAACTATTTCGATATTCGTGTCTTGCTGTCACTTGGTGGAAACGCTCGTTATGCTCATGTGATTCAGCTGGTGATTGTTCAGCGAATTTTTTCACACGTGCATGTAAAAAATGAATTTTCAATGACATTTTAACATTGATACGGTGAAAAGCAATGAACATGTCTTGAATGTAAAAGCATTAGTTATCGAGTTGATGAATCCCGAGAACATTCTCAATGGTCGCTTTAACAAAATCCCATGCCACGAGTTCTGAGTCACTGAGGGCATTTTCAAATGGTGTATCTTTCATCAAACGTCGAATATCAGGCCGGTTAAGTATTTCGACGAAGAAATTTTGTCGAGGCATTTGTTGAAAAAATGGTTAAAATGGACAAAAACATTTTTTTTGGGTCTTTTGTGTACAATCTTTACACGTGAATGCCTAGAAAACAAGAACCAACTTTACAAAACGGCCGAAGGCATCGGATTCAGCGAACTCGAAATGTGTTTTCTACGCAGGACCCATCAAAAATAAGCATGCGATTGAAGCACAGCTGGTAGTGATATCGGTCTTTGCATAGATATGGTTAATATTTTTTATTTTTGAAACAGCTTTATGTATAATATTGAATCCCAGAAAGCTTTAAGTTTGTAATGGTTATAGATCTCGAGTAAATAATTGTTAAGGAGAAAAAAGAAAAATTAAGAATAATGTTCACTAACCTATATTGTAACGTGCCCGGGGTGACTAGGGGCAAATGTAGCTCAACGGAGCCGCGCTTTCCAAATAAATGATAATAGCGAGAGGTATCACTTACCTTGATATGGCTTCCTGGCTTCTTACAGGAGAAGGCTAACCAAACACTTTTGATCTCTATTAACAGTTTTATTAGTACCTAATCACTATGACGCCACACGGCGAAACCCCCCCGTCGCCACACGGCGAACTCTATATATCGTTCTATATCCCCACTATTACTAATATTAATTGGAATCCGATTTGTGGCATTTCCCCCCCCTCCAACTCCGGCGGGTAGTCAAAAATAAAGTTAACAATTAAATTTTAAAAAAAATATGGACCAAATACTCAAATTAAACCACAAATTAGATTCCAATTCCTACACTAATATGCTTAATTCCTAAAGTCTTACCAATACATATCTACAAACCCAGCTACTATTCCAATTTACCTTACTTTAATGTAAATAAAATAATATAAAAACTATAATAAAAAATATACTTAATATATGATATGCAATAAAAAAAAGAATGAACCATCTTAACTTAAAACACTATAACCACTATAGAGTCTGCTACAAAAGTTCGTATGTTCTCCCGTAGATGTGGCCAGTCTCACCAACCCTGCAGGTACTCTGAGAGTAGAATTGTGTAAATTGACGAGGATGCGGCTTCGGTGTACGATGTCGGTACAAATTCGGAACCATTAGCAGCGGCCACGCCGGTTGCATATCCACTCCAGGAGCTTATACAATAGTTCAGTTCCTTCTAGTCCACGTTCCGTTGAGTTCCGGAAAAAGGTTCTGTTCCGATAATCAAAGTTCTATCAATTCTCGTTCGAGTAAAAGTAGATGCAAACATCGTAGTAGGATTAAATCCGAGGCTGGGAGCTGAAGGAAGAGCTCTTCTATTGCCGAAATGTAACCCACAGTGTATTCTTGTATTGTCAAAATGGCATCCTTCTAAGGTCCAAATTTCATCCCTCTCGATTACCGGTATGGTGTAGGCTTATAGGGACGAAACGAGCTATAACCTCCCGGGGAGAACATCCAAATGTATGACGCATAGTCATGGAACAAAAAAAATTAACAGCAGTACAACATGTATAGTTTAAATTTCATGGGTGAGACTATATAGCATGTACCGTATTTAACATGATAAACGGAACTAATAGAAGAAATTTGTCTGCATGGTGTCTAACTTCAAACAGGGTCATTTTCCTTTTCCTTAAGTTTATCTTACATCTTCTACCGTCAGGTAGAACAAACACCCCTGTATCATAGTTCTGTAACTCTATATCAGGGCCTTTCTTACGGTAGCATTTGTTTTTGAATTTTTTAATTCCTACCCCAAGTATAAGTAAAATGACTACGGCAAGGACGGTGTAAGATATACAACCGTTCACGTGGACAGTGTGCTTAAAAATCTCCTCGTTTTCCATGTTCTTCACGCTTTGATTATATTATCTAAGGTGTTTTTATTTTTGTAATGGGGAATTTAAGTAGCTGGTTCTTAATATCGGTTAAATTTAATACTAAAGAACTATTATCTACGGTGGACGCATCGTTACTTATAGGCAAAGCTAAACTTGTTGGAGCAAAACTATGTATGATAACGTTACTGAACCTGCTTTTAGCGTATAAAGTTGTCGATTTGGAAGAGCATGTACAATTATCTTCAAGATGTAGTTTACCTGTGCCTGTAATAACATATTCCTTAAATAACTTAGAATTATTACAATTTATCATTAATTTATCTTGAACGGGTGAAACATACAGCCAGGTGTTTGGTTCATATATTTTAATAAATTTGGTGTCGTTCACCAGAATGACTTCCCGTTCACAGATTGAAGGGAGGGCATTAAGGGAATGTAAAACAAGCGTTTCACACATATTGGTCGAGGAAATAATCGATGTGTTGTCCTGATGTATGTACTCATCGTGATTTAGATGTTTTAAACGCTCTACTTCTTTGTTGTTTAAGGGATGTGAACTTTCTTTAACTCATCGATGGCAATGTATGGACTGCTTATTTTTAGGATAAGAAAATGGGTGGTCTGAATTTGAATAGAAAGGGCGTAATTTTGTAGAGCCGGAAAGGAGAGTTTTGAATTAAAGGAACAGCCAAAATGCAAATTAATTTTAAGTCTCGATAGTAAAAAGTAGGACTTATTAATTAAATAGAACGTTAATGGATTGGGTTGTAAGTTTTCCAGGGAACTGTTGGCCTTCGGGAACATATGGAGCTACTTTTGTAAGCTCACAAGGATATTAGCTGGGGTTATTAATAGAGGGTGCAAGATACCTTGTCTTGCACTTACTATAATATTAATAAGGGTATTTGTTTCAGTTTCGAATTGTTGCAGGACCAGGGCCAAAAGGGAAGGTGCCTAGACATTTCCTGCTCTGCATCTAACAGATTCCGCAAGCCGTTAACATTCTTATTTAATTGTTTAATTTGTGCCTAGTAGTTTTTCATTGTAGTCTATTTGACCGATCGTTATGTTCAAGGTTTCGATCGTCGATTTCAGTACGGACGTCTGTTTAACACAAGTGTGGAAATGTTGTTCGTTTTCCTATGAAGAAGGTTAATGGCATCTTCAAAGCGTTCCCCATCTTCATAAGACAACGTCCCGAATAAAGTTTTTGATAGATCGCCCACGACATTTAAATACCCTCTTCTTCACCCGTGCATGTCCCAACAGCTGAGGTATTATGTTTTTTTCGATCTGTACCTTATGCAGGATCTCATTAATAACATCTAAACTTTCAGAACAAGTTTTAACGAAAGTCGATGTTTTACACATCTTCCTTGTTTGTTGTGTGAAGTTTAGGATTTGGTCAAATTTGTTGTGGTACTTCTCCACATCGATATACGAAACAACATTCCACACACTTTCGGATATATAAAGTTTTCCTATGGTTTCGTACAATAATCCCGCTGAATGGTCAAGGGGTGTAACCACCAAAGGCTCCACTAAATTAATTCCTTGCACACACGTTCTTTTTGAAAACGGAGAGAACAAGAATAATACAACGAACATCATCTGTAAAAGAAAAAAAAACTATAAAACAATTTTAATTAGGACACCACGGCTCGTAATACGGGGCGCCGGGTATCCTGGTACCTCTCGCTTGGCGTGCGAGAGGTACCAGGATACCCGGCGCCTCCACCAAAATGTCACGTGCCGGGGTGACTAGGGGCAAATGTAGCTCAACGGAGCCGCGCTTTCCAAATAAATGATAATAGCGAGAGGTATCACTTACCTTGATATGGCTTCCTGGCTTCTTACAGGAGAAGGCTAACCAAACACTTTTGATCTCTATTAACAGTTTTATTAGTACCTAATCACTATGACGCCACACGGCGAAACCCCCCCGTCGCCACACGGCGAACTCTATATATCGTTCTATATCCCCACTATTACTAATATTAATTGGAATCCGATTTGTGGCAATATGATATTTTTTGAGTTCGTAGGGGTGAAATACCACATATAAGGTTTCAGTGGTGAACGCGCTAATAACAAACATTTTTTTAAAATATTTTTATGTCAACCTTTTTCGTTTTTACCTAAACAGAAGTTATGATGAACGTGAGAACAAATTATCAAGAAACTTCCGATAATGGCTACCTAGACGCTAGGTCAAAATATCTTAGCATTTTTATGAACCGCGCTTATTCTTGGCTAAAGCGGTGCGATTCATTTTTCCATCTTACGAAAGAATATGCAACCACCAAGGAATGTGTTGTTACGATAAAGGCATTTTCTCAGCACATTTTAGACAGCAGAAAAGAAGCACGTAAAAATAAAACAACAACATATGACGACGACGCTCTAACAAAAACAGTATTAGATTTATTTTTGGACGCAGGAATACCAGAGAGTCAAGTACGAGATCATATTGATACCTTCATAGTTGCTGTAAGTATGTAGTAACTGAGTAGTACATATTATATATTACTAAAGTATGTATATAATGTCGTTTTGTATTTTCAGGGCCATGACACACCAGGATCTACGATTTCCTTTGCTTTATATGAAATAGCTAGATCTCCTACGATACAAAATAAAATTGTTGAAGAGTCTATTACAATTCTCGGAAATGATCCAAATCCTGTGATTACGGTGCAGGATATGCAAGATATGGTCTACTTGGAATGTGTAATTAAAGAAACTTTAAGACACCATTCGACAATCCAAGCTCACGAACGCTTAACTGACGAAGATATTACAATCGGTACGTAAAAGTTTTGTTTGTGCCTTGCACTTTTCCTTTTCTTGTTTTACCGTCACAGAATTTGACAGCATATCTTCGTGTACAAACGTCCAATAAATCTATTTTACTATAGTGGTTTCAAATGTTCTTTTTTTTTTTCTTTTTTCACAAACACAGCTATTGTTCCTTTAGGAAAATATGCCATGGTCTTTCAGGCAAATGCAACTGAAACCAATCAGAGAGCTTATAAATACAAGCGGATCTTTTTGAACGTACGGAAAAGATTATTTCAGCATGGAAGAAAACAACAATCCCTTGTAGCTTTTTATTAGATCTGTCAAAGGTATTCGACAACATTGATCACCAAATATTGATACAGAAACTTGAATGTTGTGGAATCAGGAGAACTGCCCTGTCATAGGAAATAAGCAGTCTCTTTCTCAACTGACGGCAAAACCGTCTGTTCTAATAATATCAATTCGAATAAGGGGTGTTTCACAGAGTACTATCTTTGGACCCCTGCTTTTCCCGTTATATTTTAACAACATCCATGCCGAATGATCAACTGTAATTTTATAACCATTAATTATGAAGATGATGACTTCCCTTCCTCGTGGAGAATAACGTGGACAGCGTAACTAGAGCTGTCTCGGACTTTAGAGAATGCATTAAGAACTGGTTACAGGATAACAAACTACAAATTAATCATGCACAGTCAGAATTAATATTGTTTAAAACAAAAATATCAAATTATTCCACTCATTACTGTATTATGAAGCTTTAGTTTGTGTTTTTACCAATTTCTTTGTGATTAAACAAATATTTGTTCCTTTCTTTTATACAAAGTTTTATATCTAAATTATATTATATCCGTGGTCTGTACTTTGCCATTCTTTCTATCTATTAACACACATATCTATGTTATCATATCTATGTTTTTCTTCTAGAGCATGTATTTTGCACTTCTAAATCTTATACGTCTTCCAAAGGCCGTGGCCGTAGAACATATTCTTTTCCAGGTCACTATTAATTTTATTTATAAAACGGAAGCAATTAGCGTCTTCATAGCAGTTACACGTATAACTGCAAGTTATGCCACACACTCTACTAGGCTGTCTGGAAATTGCCAAATTCTTAGTCGGATTGTGTTCACAGTTCACAGCTTTACGGCATGCCGATGCCGCCGGCGAGAAATCGAAATACATATTCTGATATCCGAACCATTATATGAAAAGTTGTAAATAGAAAACAATAAGCAAAATATTGGAAAAAAAAAAACAGTAGTGTACAGGTCGATTGAAAAGAGAAGTAGCATATTTTAAAAGCAAGAAAATTATCAAAAAATATTTTATCCACCATTAAATGATGCAGTGATTTATTCTGATTAGGCTGAGGCCAGCCGTTAGCTTAATTGTTTCAATTAAGAAGATGCTATAAAGGTGAACATTATTACAAAATGGTTTTTTTGCAATACGCTACTGTGCTTCCTGACAATTTTTTTTGTCGTTTTCTATTTAAACTGAAAATACACCGGGTGAGTCGATAGTCCGATATTGGTTAATATAGACTTTAACATCTCTCATAAAAGATTTTTCAATGTGGCATCCTACATGACGGAAAGAAGTGCATGTTCCAAAAATATTTTCACGTCCACGGGGTGTATCAGTTTTCCAGGACCGTACTCAACTTAATTTTTTCAAATGAAACCATACTTATATTTTTAGGCATGCTTATTTGTTGTAATGAATGCTACAAATACATATGTTCGTTTCAAATTTCGAATGCAAGGTTGCCAAGTTATTTAACTTTTTACATAAAATTTTCAAATTGCACGTGTTCGTTTAACATTTTTTTCCGGCATTATCATTTACAATTAAATTCTAAAATTAGCTGAATAGCTTAGAAAAGCTTAGATCTTTCTCATGAATTGAATGTTTTTTGGTAAAATTATACAAAGTGGTCTCCAGAAGCAATCAATTTCTGTAATATTTAAAGGGGTTTTACTTTGTAATTTTAAATTGAACACCCTATATTTTTTTATTTCCTCATATACACTTTTTATGATCTTTCATTTTTGTTAGGAGTAGGGTATATCTAAAACTTATACTTTCTGAGGTAATTCAACATATTTAGAAATTATCACACAAATGAGATATTTATTCATAAAAGGTAGGCGGTGGAACGATTATAAAAACTAAAATAATATTAGTGTAGACAAAAATGTGTCCCAAAATAGCAAACAGTATGTTTCATTTGAAAAAATTAAGCTGAGTACGGTCCTGGAAAATTGATATAAGAGAGACTGAAATAAAACCACAAAATAAGGAAAAAACAACAAATCTGTGAGAATGCCGGCATTTTATTGGAACTTGTATGATTATTATCACAAATAATTGCGGTATTATCGTTATTGATTAATTACTATGATAGTAAAACATCCAGAATCTTAGCGAAATTTTGATAATGCGTGGATATGGTGACCAAAAAATGTCGTTTGAAGAAGTTCCTATCTTGCTTATTTAATATATTCATTCAGACATAAATAAAAGTATGTTAGTTTTATCGAACATTTCAAAGCTATGAAGCATTTCTTAAATCAAAAGATTAACCCAGAAACAAGCATATAAGAACAGGAGCCGGTCAAGATGTAAATGTTAATGTTTTTGCTTAAACTCATTGGGCGTTTGTGAGGGCGCCACTTACACCGCTTTTCTAATTTTTTTCTATTAATGGGGTGAATATTTTCAGCATTAATACACCTTCAGTATATAGCGTATTGATATCCATCTTTCCTTTTTAACGCAATACTGCAATTTTCATTCAACTTTTAAGCCTATTCCCATCGAAGACTGGGTCTTTGATTACAGCTCTATTTTTGATTTTAGGAGTCTTTCTTACAAAAGTTTTACAGAAATCAATGCTGCATAACCTAAAAATATTGTTGACCATACAAGGTGTTCCAAAAGTAGGACAACGCATACTTACTTCCTTATTTTAAGAAGTTATTTTTCTTCTCTATTTGGAACACCTGTATAGTCAAAAGTATTTTTTGCAGCATTGAATTCTGTAAAACTTTTGTACAAAAGACTTTTTCCTAAAATCAATAATAGACCTGTGATCAAAGGCCCAGTCTTGGATTGGACATCTGTACATCATGTGTAATGTTGCGTTTGTGTTTATTGTTTTGTTTTACTATATTTAATATCAGAGATTAAAAATGTGTGTAAATGTTTTAACGCAGTGCATTAAAATTGTAAGTGTATATCTCCCAGGAATGGCAAAACGACATACACGTTTACACAAATAAAATGTCTTTTGTACGATTTTATTTAAATTGTTCCAAAACATATAAAATATCGTTTTTCTTCACTATTTATTTCGAAAAGACTTACAATCTCTTTCACTTGTTATAATACATAAAAGTTATTTTACTATTTCTCATTTCTTACAAAATTGATAAATCTATATACCGGGTGAGCTTTTTATCTTGAGACAACTGAACATCTCTAAAACACTGCGTCAAATCAAAAAAAAAAGATCTTAATAAGAATTGTTATAATGTAGAGGGCTCACTGAATGGTGTCGAACTCGATCTCTCACTCAATCCCCCACCTCACCTCCCCAGTGGGGGACAACTTTGAAATCTTAAATGGGAGCCCCCATTTTGTATTACAGATTCGGATTCTACGCCATCAAGTATGTAGTTTTTGTTTGAAACTTTTTTTTTGATTCGTAACAGATTGTACTGTAATCGCAAAAAAAACATGATTGTGAACGTCTAGAAAAAATACACAAAAAAGAGAAGCAAGCAAACATGATTGTGTTTTTTTTTTATTTTAACATTAAATTACATTTCAAAAAGCCATTCAACAACGATGAATTTTACTTTATCATACACATTTCAGAAAATGTGTTCGAAAATGTGCCCTTCCACTTCGATACATTTATTTATTCGTAATTGGAATGATTGCACGCATTCATTCGTTCATTAAAGTTAGGATGGACACTTATTGTCCGGGCACTTGAGCTAGGTGCTCATTGTACCATCCCTATTAATTCTCTTATTTCCACTCGAGCAGCTTGGTGTTCTCTATAAAGCCCAGTATCTTGCCCGGTGGAAACTTGAGAACCTTCGAGGGCTCCAATAGATCTCTCCCGAAATATTTCTGCCTGAGTACCTTCAGTTCCTCACATGTGCAGATTACATGTGAACTCGTTAAGTTGTGATAGATTGAAGTTAAATTGCAAATGAAGGTGATTGTTCCTTTATTCTCTTTTATGTAAATAATTTCTAAGGCTATTTCATGATAATTGGATCCAAGTTTAAAATGATTGCGTTATTAAAATCAAAATGATTTCCCAAATTGTGGCTATGTTGTGTTAATGCAGTAGCATTACTATTTTTGGTTTTAATATTATATTTGTGAGCATAAATTGTTTCATGTAAGTATTATTGTGTTTGGGTAATACATGTAGATACCTGTGTAATTCGAATTTATAAATTAAATGTGTTTTATTTAAATGTTTTATTTTTTGTTTAGTTTGTGTGATCTATTATTGTTTCATGTTTTATGAGCTGTAGATTATAATATTGTTTCTCTTTTGCCCATGTTTTTTTTTTATTTTTAATAGTGAGGAATTTTCATAAATATTTCTAAAAAACAAATATTGTAACATGGATTAATATATCTGGCGTAATGGATATTTACGGAATCATATTTAACGATATGTATACAGTGTCTTTGCGCTTTTTTAAATGCAGATGCTTATTTATGATGCACCGACGCGCATACAGGTGAAGGTTAACATTCGTATATGAATAACTGATTAGTGTGTTATTTATAATGTTAGAAACAACATTTAAGATAGGAATTTTATAAACTATAGCGTTGGAAAAACGAAGCCATAACATTTGAATATAAAACTCGAATTAATTTGTAAAAAATCATCATTTGTAACACATAATTTTCACATAAATCCTCTAAATTGCAATGGTAAAACCAAACGCGGTGTTTTCTCAATAACACAACGGATTATTGGTGATATCAAAAAATACAATACTATTATTTTGTCAACTGAAGCGGTTAACGTCCTTAAAATAATATATTTCAGATGGCATTACAATTCCTAAGGGAACAGAAGTATCGATAGCAATATTTGCGGTTCATCACAACGAAGAATACTATCCGAATCCTAATGTTTTCGATCCAGACAGATTCTTACCAGAAAATTTGCATAAGATTCAACCGTACACCTACATTCCGTTCACCAAAGGTCCAAGGGATTGCATTGGTACGTTTTTAGCGTAATATAAGCGATTAATATTTATTAAAAGTTTGCTTTTGACAGGCAAAACTATGGCCATGCTGTTGATGAAATCCGTTATTACGAAGGTAGTCCGTAATTTCGTATTGGAACCAACTTATAGACCACATAAGATTAAGCTCACAAGTGAATTTGTTTTAAAATCTGCTAACGGTCTTCCAGTGAAAATGAAACCCAGGAAGTTATAGAATCTTTATTTCATGTATATCTGCATAACGCTTTAGTTAAATTTTGTCATACTTAGTGGGCATAATAAATAGAATTAAATTGTGATGTGTAGCTTACATTTTCTCACTATTGAAGATTCGTTAAAATACTGCAAAGAACGTAAAAATAAATCCCACGCATCTCCACTTATGTGCAGATAATCCTTGTATGTAAGTTGTGAAGGTACAGGCAGCAGAATCTAAGCAAACAGTAAAACAGCATAATTAACGCAGACAAAGTAGAAGAATTTTTTCAATAAGTATCGGGCATTTTTAAATGTTCTGGCGTAAAAGAGCTTTTAATTCACTTTAGTATTATTAAACCTTTGAAATATGAAAATGTTCGCTTAGCATCTACGCTACTTAACAAAGAATGATGAAAATATAAAATAAACTGTGTATGTTCACAACTTTTTCATTACTTTTAATAGTTTATTCTAACATAATTTAGATCACGGCTTTTATCAGATATATTTTCAATATTTGGGTTTTTTTGACAACCAACCCCGTAAACTAGAATGTAATTGGAATATAAATTTATTTGCTGTTCTAAATTAGGTGTTAATGAACACACCTGCAGTTTTCAATAGTGCAAATATTTTTACTGGGTTAAATGATACGAGAAGATTTTGGACACTTTTTTTTAGACTAGACTAGGGGTATACATCTAAACTGCTTCTAAATTACGTATTTTTCAATAACCGACCTATTTTTCTCACAAATGGAAGTGGCCCAATAATTACTCGAGTTACAGGAACAAAAACGCAAGTTTTTCATATTTTTTTTAACATAATCTCCTTTTAGGAGGATACGCGTTTGTCAACGTTCCTGCCATTTTCTTAAAGACTCTAACCCCTCTTGATTTGACCAGATTTTTTTTCTGATGAATGTTTTCATGTGGGGAAACACATAGAAGTTGTGGAGAGGCAGATCGGTTAAATATGGCAGCAATTCGTAGTGCAACTCATGCAATTTGGCCACGACGATTGCAGATGAATGACTTGGTGCGTTGACGTGATAAAATGGCACTTTTTTTCTTTGTCAATTGGGACCGTGTTTGTTTCAATTTCTCGTGGATCGGACCAA
Organism: Protaetia brevitarsis; assembly: GCA_004143645.1. Classification (NCBI taxonomy): domain Eukaryota; kingdom Metazoa; phylum Arthropoda; class Insecta; order Coleoptera; family Scarabaeidae; genus Protaetia; species Protaetia brevitarsis. The sequence goes on from RXPK01000302.1 coordinate 1,884,813, forward strand.
TTCAGCTTAGTAGTATCCCATCACTGTTTTTCCTTTTTCTAGAATGAACATTGCTTCCTTCATCTTTATAATAATCTTGTTGTGTTGGCCAAATAGGGTTTGTAGTTTTAAATAAAATTCTTGAGTTTAGTGGCCATACGATTAATTCTTCTTAATTCAAAGTTACATTGTTTCCTAACGTTTCGAAAGGAAATCCGCCTTTTTCATAGGTATAAGTAGTTACTTTAAAATTAGTTTACTTTTCCATAGCCTTCTAATCCCATAGTTTTATACAATCAAATTTATTTTTAATTGAGTCACAAAAATTTTACACTTTTTTAAAACCAACAAGTATGGACAACACAACATATTAAAATTGTCGTCATATTAGTATTGGATGGTTTGTGGTGTATATTAGATACGAAATTGTTATTTTTAATGGACTGAGGTTAAATCTAACGAAAAAGACCAGTGATGAACCTTTCGTTCTATCAGCGAACAGATAAAACAAGAAGAGTCACTTATTGTCGGCAGCTTTGATGTTTTGTAGCCGGAAAAATGACTTCATTATTCTAACACTAGTTGCCTCAGTTGTCTTCCTGTTTTTGCACCAATCAAAAAGAGGGTGTAAATATTAGACACAACATTGCTACCTTCAATAGACTGAGGTTAAATCTAGCGAAATGGATCAATAAATGAACTTTCTGTCCTATCAGCGAACAGATAAAACAAAAAGAATCACTTATTGACGGTACCTTTGATGTTTTGTGACCGAAAATATGCCTTCTAGCGTTACTTCATTATTTTAGCCTCAGCTGCCTTGGTTGTCTTCCTATTCTTTTAGAGCAATCATCATTAAGAGCTTGCGTCAGAAAGGGAAGTACAATCTCAACTCAGAATGGCCGCTATTTGTTATCTGCCGTTATTTGCTGCACTAAACGTGTGTAAGTTCGTCATTTACGAAATTTTATTAGTAATAAAGACATTAATTAATAATAATAAAAGGCGACAGGTGTGTCCTTTTCTACTCTCTGTCGCACACCATAGGCGTCGCCCTAATCTAGAGCGTGTAAATCGGGTGTGAAAAGTCGGGCGGACTAACCGCGCACGGAGAAACGGATTAAAAGGGAAATAATAGATGGGTGAGGGGTAGCGGGGATGGCACGATAATAGGCGTATCGTTATTAATAATTAAAAGTAGGAAAAGAGGAGAAAATTCGCACAAAAATTAGATCGTAGTAGGCGGTGAGAAGCGAACGCCGCTGCAGACCGAGAAATGTCATCGAAGCGGATTTCGATGGATTTGGAACGTCAAAGTTTGGGCTATTTCGTACGATCGCTGCTACGCTATGGTTGCACTTGAAAGTGGGCTCGATGTCGACAACAGTTCTTACATGTTTCCTCTTACGGTTCGAACCCTAAAATAAGGTCGAAACGCGATATTTTTCTCAAAATGAGTCGATTTATAGTGGTGTGTTTTTCACTACAAGATTATAACGACGGTACAAATAATCGTCACATAGGAGCATAGATGGCGCCACATATATCATTATTATTATTATATTAAAATCGATTTCGACCGTAGGGTCGTTTTGTTAATGCGAAAGGTAAGTTTAGAAAATCCGGACGGGGTTACGGAACATATTTTAAAAGCGTTAAGGTGTTTTCACGATTCAATTTTCTAGAAAAACCACGAAAACACTTCGTTACGATTGTAGAAATAAACACGAGCGTTACTAGATGGCGACAAGATAGATAAAATAAATTTCAACTTAAAACGGGCTTTTTCAAAGCCAAGCTGCATTTGAATTACATTAATTGGTAGTTGTGAATAATTTGTATTTTAATATTTATTATATTCGGAAATTTTAAAATATAAACTGTTAGAATGTTATGTTATTTTTTTTTACTGTTTGTATTATGCGCATGCCCAAACGGCACGTTAAAAGTAGGAAAAGAGGACAAAATTCGCCGAAAATTAGATCGTAGTAGGCGTCGGGAAACGAACGCCGCTGTAGACACAACTTTTACAAAACACGGTAAAGAAGAAATCTTTCATATTACAGTTTACTACATATTACAGGTTTCTGTAATATGCACTAAATATAACATGACACAATATTTTCATTAGGTGTCAAAAAAAAAAATAGAGATGGCGGTACATATGACATTCGATAAAGTCACTAGATATACATATAAAGTACGCAATGGCCGCCACATTGTGTCCAGATTAGGCGCTCAACTTAAAACGGGCTTTTTTAAAGCTAAGCTGCACTTAAATAACATTAATTGGTAGTTGTGAATAATTTGGATCATAATAAATGGAAACATTTTAAAATATAAACAAATTCTGATTCGATTGCGTTTGTACTCAATTCTTATACAATGGAACACATGTACATGCGCGTAAACATACAAAAATTGTAAAGATATCACAGTAAAATCTATAGATGGCGATGTCTATTTTAGAAACATATCATATATTATCATTTTATTGAAGATAACATATTTCACGTTCTACTACTTTAGGGAATTCAAAAACGCAATAAAATATAAATAAATTACATCTATTAATTGTATTTGCATCGAATTCTTACACAACGGAACGCATGTACATGCGCAATATGTGACACAGGTTGTTCAATCAATAGTGAAATTAGTATAATATTTAAGTTCCTAAGACGGCGTCAGACGGCGTTGACTATTATGACAAAGCGAATAGCGTCTATTTTAGTCACGCTACAGCGTTCTACCTAATAACATCGTTATTATTAGTGGTTAACTAAATAATACATTACAATTTGTAGGAAAATATCATTTTGATATATGTAAGTGTGTTTGTTCAATTCAATTAAATGATATATTCATGTGTGTTTCTATTTCGCAATGTGATGTTTAAATTAGAATAATGCCGAGGAGAGGAAAATCGAAATTAACCTCCAAAAAGGGTCGTCGTACAGATGGAAGAGTTAGTTCTAGGCAAACAACACCATCCGCAAATAGAGCAGCCATACCAGGTAAATAAATACTTTTTTTAGTTAAATTTAAAATTTCGATATTTTCTCGATAAGTTAATATACAAAAACTCTAAAGCAAAATATATTATAGAGAAATTTAGATGTAGTAGGGTGTACGTTACATATTTATATAAATAAAAATTATATGTTTGTCTATATTATTCGATTCAAGTGCTATATAATATACTGTAGGTGAAATCTCAATACGATTATTCGATATCGCACAAAACATATACAAAAAGAGGACAATATAAATAGAGCAATAACGAAAAGAACAGCATCAAGTACCATATCCATACCATGTCACCTTAAAAGAACTATACACTGCATTCTTTAGCGTAATCTTTTTATCTTATCGGTTGATCATATATGCACCTGACATCCATTATACGTAATCATATGTCCAATACTATATTACTCTACCATATATAATGGTTGATAAAAAATACATATTACGATTTGTAATACTATAATATCAACATTATTTACAATATTTGAAAAAGATTGATGAAATAATAATTAACAAAAAAATGTCAACCTATCAGTTATGTATTCTATCCTCCTGTATAGCATTTGTATGTCATCGAATAACCAAATTTCTATTTCAAATGCAATATATAAGTAATATAAGTAATAGCATTGCATCCTGTAGTTTATAAAACATATATACTCTAATTGTCAAAACTTAAATACTATATCTATTGTCAACTCCATCCGTGGAACCTGTATATTTGTTTACATTATTATATCAGCATTATTTGCAATTAGATATTACAAAAAGCAGCCATTTAGTTTGAGTATTTATGCTTTACGCTTTGTGATTCTCTGGAAATTTAATGGTTATTACAATTTAATAGATGAGTTATATACAGGGTATCCCACATAAGTGGTTCATTAAAAGTTCGTGATGTTCTACTATTTACTTATATTTGAGATTTTGGCACCATTATCTGTTCGATTGCAACTATAAATGTGAAATACTTCAACCAAAATATCACTTCCGGTTGACCGGAAATGGGCGTCAACTTTGTTATTTTAAATAGAATGATATAATTTTTTATTCATTTTTGGATTCTGCCGCCATAAATACATCAATCTTTATCAGCTATTCCTATAGCTACATGTTGCCGTTTTCGAGTAATTTAAGATTTTCTTTTTTTTTAGTAATAATCATTGCCTCATTCTGAAATTAATATCTCGGTTAATACTGCAAGTACGGACTCCAAATTTGCTATGTTATGAATGTAGATATAACTCTAAGAAATAGTACGCACACTTCGCATTCTAATATACAGAGTGTTCAAAACTGAGAAACAAAGTGACATATTTTCCAATGCAAAAAACTCAATTTTATTAAATAGAACAGCCTGTATTTTAATTCGAAATCGGGACGCAGCCTAAATCGCCCCGTTACGGATTACGATGGCGCTGCATTTAAAAGTACATATGTTAAAATTTTTTGCTTTGTATCTGATTCCATTGTACGATCAACTTAAAAAAAAATATGACATAGAGAAAATAAGCCCTTAGGAAACGTAAGGAGAGATACATCTCCTTTATAATCTATCAGCGATTGCACGTGCGCAGATTCTAAGAATTTTAATACATTAATCCGCAGAATCTGCGAAGTAAAATTCTGCGAATATATAAATCTCTAGCCGAAAGGATTGGCGGCGTGTTTGTCGCATATAATATCAAGGGGATTAGCTTCTCGAAGTATTGTCGGCATATATGTATACTTTTCTTTTGTTGTTTATTTTGGCCATCGATTATTCCCGCGTGTTTAAATGACATAATTTACAAATACTCAAAATGTATTCGTGTATAATTATTTGAAGAAATAAATTTACTAGAGCCATTACTTTGATTACAAATATAGGTTTAGTTTTGTAAGAATTTTTTTAATGTTGCTGTATAAAATAATTTTAGGACCAAACAAATATTAACGTGATCTGACGTGATTAAACGTAAGTGGAATTTTCCGTTGCACAAACGCGTAAAATATAAGATAAGCGAAGAGTCGGTGCGATACGAATGAAAGTGGTTTAACTGCGCACGCAGCGAAGAGGTAGAGCATTCATAAATGAATTGTCAATTGGCAAAATTATTATGAAATGAATATTAAAGGAGTCAAAGCAAGTAACAGTTCAGTAAATAAAATAAAAACCAAAACACACATATTGGCTCAATGGATTAATATTCGTTTTATAATGAAATTAAAAACATATTTTTATGTTAAAGCGAAGCTACACACGGAATATTTGCTTTTATTTATATCGTCAAATGCCTATTAACTTTCTCATAGCACATATTATATCTTATTTTTAATGCATGAAACTACAGCGTCTTCGATTTATTACACTACGCGTGGAGAATGTATGTATCTATCGCTTTTATTAATAGTGTATATTAAAATAAAAACATAATTAGTGCATAAGAATGCGGTAAGTCGAAAACGTTCTAAAATATTGTCACAATAACAGCGGGAAATTCAATTTTTAAAACTTGGAATTATTGGAATTCAATAGGGCATAACTTAAAAATATTTTTGACTATATAGACTGTCCACACGAAGACTTGGTGTTTGATTACAGTTCTATTTTTGATTTAGGAAAAAGACTTTCTATATATTATTCCATTTTTAATTTTACGTAGAAAATAAATATCAGATATAATATCGGGGATTTTTACGCGATTTTTTGGGTCACTATTTGCGAATATAGAATCAAAAACAAGATGGCGCGATTAAAACGGAAGAAGAGTATTAAAAAAAATGGCATTTTGCAACAGATATTTGTGGGTGTTTGGATCGTTGCATTTGATGCTGATAATATTTTTTGGAAAAATAAAATGGCGAATAAAGTGGGAAGAAAATTCAAATATAGGGCAAATCGCCCAACTATTTTTTTAAAGCTGTAATAAATGGGAAAGGGAATGGGAAAGGGAATGGGAAAGGGAATGGGAAGGGAATGGGAAAGGGAATGGGAAAGGGAATGGGAAAGGGAATGGGAAAGGGAATGGGAAAGGGAAGGGGAAAGGGAATGGGAAAGGGAATGGGAAAGGGAAATGGGAAAGGGAATGGGAAAGGGAATGGGAAAGGGAAGGGAAAGGGAATGGGGAAAGGGAATGGGAAAGGGAATGGGAAAGGGAATGGGAAAGGGAATGGGAATGGGAAAGGGAATGGGAAAGGGAATGGGAATGGGAAAGGAATGGGAAAGGGAAATGGGGAAGGGAATGGGAATGGGAAAGGGATGGGAAAGGGAATGGAACGGGAATGGGAACGGGAATGGGAAAGGGAAGGGAATGGGAAAGGGAATGGAAAGGGAATGGGAAAGGGAATGGAATCGGGAAAGGGAATGGGAAGGGAATGGGAAAGGGAATGGGAATGGGAAAGGGAATGGAAAGGAATGGGAAAGGGAAGGGAAAGGGAATGGGAAGGGAATGGGAATGGGAATGGGAATGGGAAAGGAATGGCAAAGGAATGGGAAGGAATGGGAAAGGGAATGGCAATGGGAAAGGGAATGGGACGAGAATGGAAGGGAATGGGGAATGAGAAAGGGAAAGGAAATGGGAATGGGAAAGGGAAAGGGAATGGGAAAGGGAATGGGAAAGGGAAAGGGAATATTTATATAATTAGCCCTAAGTAAAGATAATCTCATATTCGGTGTCTTCAAGAATCACGTGTATATAATACGACAACAAAACTTTTCTACCAAAAGTTGTGCAGAATTCCAATGCTGCATAACCTAAAATATTTTCAACTATACAGGGTGTTCCAAAAGTAAGAACAAAAGTAAAACTACTTAAAACGTACTTGCAACATTATAAAAGATGATTTTCAAGTAAATGGACCGACTTCAAAAAACCACCTTCCTCAAGTACCACCTTCCTCTACTCCTAGATGCGCAGCATCTAGTTATTAGTGTTATTATCAGAATAATGACTACAGTGGCGCCCTCTCTGTAAATTAACAGTCTGTCAGAACGCCAAAGTCGTGCACGCGGACCAGTCAAATATGACAAGTATCGCTTCTTGTCTTATCTCTTCGCTGGTCCTATCATACATAGTGCTACCAGATTACTGATTACAAAGCGAGTTACTTCTAAAATGGAAACATTTAAAGTTTAATATTTGAAGTATATGAACGTAGCAGAACTTTCTTTGGGTGTTTGATAGTAGATTTATTTAATTTTATTTATTTGTTTGCAACCGTCAAACGTTCTTTTGCTTAAATGCTAGAGATAGGTACAGCAGGCAAACAGATTCATGATATATTAAAAATTAATTGGTGTAGAAATAGATGTTCGTGAGCCGCTCAGAGTTTTAGTTTCTTTTAAATTTCACATCAAATGTTTCGTTCCTTAGGGACTATTTTCAGATCTACGTTCATTTTCGGATACTTGTAGTAAACACTAAACTTTTTGTTATGCACTTATTGTTAGTGAAGATAAATCCAAAATAAAACAAAATAGATTGCAACATATAGTGAAACTGGAAATACTGAGTTTAAGAAATTAAATAAAAGTGTAATATCAGATTACAACTTGCAATTTGGTTTACTTAGTGTCTTAAGTAAAATATTTTTAGTTTTTATATTTTCTTTCAGTTCGAACATATCTCCATTAAATTAAATTAAAAAGTTTACTACGCATTGTCGACGAGTATTCGAAACTGACGTAAATCTGAAGATGGTCCGTAAGAACCGAAACCTGTAATCTGAAATTTAAAAGAAAATAAAGTAACATTTTGCACGGCTTAAGAACGTTTATTTATATACTAATTAATAAATAATAATTAAATTACACTGTTCTGTGAATTACAACGCAATATATCGAAACAATTTTAACGCATTAAGAAAAGAATCAACAAATAGTAAAATGACATTTTAAACTGTAGCAGTAAGCAATTATTTTACAATGCAATGTTGTAACAATCTCATTGCAGTTCGTTTAATATGTCGTGCTACTTGAAATAACGATGGGGTATGTAATATGTTTGTCAATACTTATTGCTATTGCGCTAATTACAAACATCATTTTTTTTACGTTTTTAATAAACACTGCAAATCTCTTGCTCGTGTGTAAAACTAAAAAAGTGTTCTTTTAATTATTTAAAAAAAAAATTTATAGATTCATTTACATGCTTTCGTACAACGTACAATAAAGAAGTTTTTTTTAGTGATTCTCTAATGTTTGTACTCGCAAAGGTTAGAAGGAAAACACTTGTTTAGTAACTTATGCCACTGTAATTTGTTATATGTGTGTGTGTATGTAAGGTACACATTTGCTTAATTAATGACAATTATATGCCATGCCTCGGAACATACACTTTATGAACGCTTTATAGCTTATTGTCTTAGTAAATATTTTCACAATAAATAAATGCATACAATGGATACATTATGCCTATCAAATGAAAAATAGTTTATGACTTTACAAACATTTTTCATCGGACACGAGCATTCATTAATCAGTTGGAGGTCATAAGCAAAAATTCTTCTGGGAAATTAATCAAAAATAGAAGTATTAATGTTGTTTCAGTAACACATTTTAATTATTAACAAATTTGAACTTAAATTAATCAATACTATGCTATTGATATAAGTTATACTAAATACATGCATAAATAAATATATAAACATTGATTGTGAATATTCTTTTACATTCATCTCCTTTCTAAATGAAAATCTTTGAAGAATTAGGTATCTTCTTTCTACTTTCAGGAAAATAACGGCCTTATTATACGAAGTTACGTATTTACAGAAAAGAAAACGTATGTTGTACGAAAATACACAAGAAGGAAGTACCTATAGTGGAGATCATATGGAAATATATGTAGCATTGTCAAAACTGACATTATGGATATTGCATGAATGTCAACTTTGGCAATGCCTATAGATTACCTAAATAATCCCGCAATAATAATAATCGTAAATGATTTATCACATATCTTTGTATTTTCACAGTACGCGTGTTCTTACTGTATAAATCTATCAAACATATTTTACTTACCAACCATCTTGATATACACAGCATTTTGAACGGTTGTGTCGACTTTAACGCTCTCGGTTTTCTGAAAACAGAATTATTTCTTAGTCAAAAAGAAATTTCGTGGAATATATTACGTAGAAAAAAAAACGATTTTGTTGTTTTCAACCAAACATTTCTGTTTATTGAATGTTAGTTGATTTAAATAATATTAAAAAGTATTCCTGCACTCAATCAAACAAATATGTAATTTGATTTAGATTGAAGTGAAAATAATATCGCATTATATTCCTTATAAGCAGTTTTATCCTTATTATAGTCATATAGTATATAGTAAATACGTTAAATACTTATGCGCAGTACAGAAATTGACACATAGATGGGACTTTTCCTATTCCATTCCAGTAACAAAACATATATACCACACAATAACGTGATAAATACGATTATAACATACAATAATGTATTTAACCAGACAACTCTAATGTAGAGCTGTGATCAGTGAAGGATGGCTTCATTCACACGCACACCAGGGTGGCGGGGTGATGCTGCGATAACCCCCAATCCACTGGGCAAACGCTTAGCGTTACATCTTAACCACATGTAAGAGCTCACTTTCGACCTGCCGATTGCGTTATATGAATAAAGAAGGATGAAAATATGATTTCCATTAGTTAACAAGGTCGAGAAATACGTGTGTTATTTTGCTGGGCAGTTGTGTGTCAGATATACGCTTTGATTTACCATCTCCAATCCGCATGCTATCGCTCTCTAACGGCAAGCACTCACCGCTATTGTCTGCCTTGTCTGACTAGTACAAAATGCTATCACCAAAACCGACATTTTCAATTTAAATCAAATTAAACAGAAGCCCTCATTCGTCTACTACGGGTGACCGGAAACGATTTGCTAGGGATGCGTAAACACGCATAAATTCACTTTCAGTTGCCGCGTTCGTCTGATTTCGCTTATTTCTTAAAAAAAAAGCGTTGGTGGATTTTAGGGAATAGGTACGGTGCTCAAATTTTATAACGTTTAGTAAGTTTTGATCGCGGTCAGTGATTTTATAAAAAAAAAGGAATATTATAGCCCCTAGGATTGTGAAATAATTTTACGCTGGCAATTCAGCAGCACATTACCACAAGATTTATTTGCAGTAAATTATCCGAAAGATCAATTCCTAGCGTGAATATTATTCGTAATACGATGTTTTGAAACTTTTACAATTAATAAATAAAACAAAATAAAAATGTCCTAGCAAAAAATGTGAAGTGATATCGAATAAGTTTGTGGCATTAGTGGGACAATATCCTAGTATGACCATCTAAACAAATTGCTTGCGATTTAATAATAGTGGCAAAAGTTTTAAACTTTTACATGAGAATATGTTATCGGTTCGTACAAAATTAACACATTCCAAGAACTTTTATTTGACGATTATTACTGTCCCCGAGAATTTCTGAAACAATGATTAATAAACAATCAATATTTTTTCAATATAAATACTATTTGCGACGAATAGGTACTTTATTTATTATTGTTAGGTTTTTAGAATTAATATTTATAATTTTATTTGATTATTGACTTTTACAACTGCTTTTCATCCTTTTTTTTTCTTCTTTTGTGGTTGTTTATGAGCTCTGACATTGAAATTTATAGTTTACATTATCTGGTGCTTTGATATAAAAATAAGTACGAATGGAAAAGAAGAAATAGATTTTAGTTATCGAATAAGTAATACCTAATTATTTCCCTTTTTAATTACAGATGTAATGTTAGATTTAATAATTACTTTTCCAAACTTCATAAATAAAGCGAGAAAAAGAATTAATTTAATCGGCTGTACTATACAATTCGCCGAACGTTAATAAATCTTTACCAGGGAATCGTGCGTAGCTAGCCTACAGTTGAAGTCCTTCCATTCTAGTCGCAGAACTGATAGATATGAAATCTGGATTTTTTTAAATAAATCGATTCAATTTTACTTCAATCAAAAATAATCACGGCATTTTGTTAAGTCACCAGAGTTTGCTTATTTAAAGCATACTACTTCTACCTACATAAATTTGAATTATCTGAAATGATTTGATTAATTTGAAATAAAATTTTGATATCAATTACTTTACTAAATTATTTCAAAAATTATTTTGTGTGTCTGAAATACAAAGATTTACTATTGCAAACGAACAATTTGTTGAACAAGGTCAAAATTTGGTTGAACTAACCAAAATCGTTTTTTCTGTGTAGTAGGATTCAAACTTTTTTTAATGCAATTGAAACGTTTAAAAGAGAGTACGAAACTTTCCTAGGTTAAATTTTATTAAAAATATGAACATATAAATGTGCAAAAGCAACAGCGGTTGAGAGAAAATGCTGAAAAATATTCACAATCGCCTATCAAAAGAGTGACGTAAGCAGATTGTTTGATGGTGGGCCAGATAAAAAGCTATAGCTAAATCACAAGGGACGATTAAAACCACGCAGCTATCAGAAAAGACGAAAACTAGTTAAATTCGGGACTAATTGAAAAGTGTATTAATCCATTGTGATTTTGTGTAAGTAAGGTGTACAATTAGCAAGATGGGTGAAAATAAAAAGTTTAATTCATCACTAGTTCTTTCACTTAAAAATGGTGAGCGCGCTCATCCTCCAGCAGGAACATTCTAACGGCCAGAATCTTAAGCAGTGAGTATGTTCAGATTTTTATTCTAAATATAAAATTTATAAAAAAATTGATGTTCAAAACTTGATCATGATTCGGCTGTTCACGTTTTAGACTCTGGGCTTGCGCAGATCTCACCTCTTCAAAGTCAAGTTAAACAAGGCCGAGTTTTCAATCGACTAGTCTTAGAAAACCTTATGGAACGACTTTTTATTTTTTTTTTTTTCTGATTTGCACGTTAATGCCATGGAGAATCTGTATTCATTTCAATTTTCCTATTTCCTATTTATGCTATGTATTGGCTGAATAACTAGTAACAGTGAATTTTTGCATAAATGAAAAAAAATCGAAGCAATTAAAAAAGTCGAGAAAAAGTTCAAGTGCATTGCTCAAATTTAAATGAAATTATACTGCCTAGTTATGATTTTCTATCTGAGAGAAATGGCATATTATATTGGTCGAGGTGCAAAGATATTAGAGAATAATACGTTTGTGAACCATAACCACAACTAAGTTTCCAAAATCAATTTCCCAACTAGAAGTCCAAAAAAAAATCGAAAGACCCTGTTCGAGATGGGGACGGCCTTATAAATATACTATATAAATATATATATATATATATATATATTTTGTCCTTTCCATAATACCGACGTCCACACATTGGTTGGGTGCATTGCATTGGCGTCCACCGTCCATATGACGTTCCGTATATGGACGCCACAAAACATTTCTATGCTAATGTGATGTACTGACTGCCTAGACTTGGTAAAACGATTTTTAGCTGGACGTTATTTTGATCCCCGATAAAGTTTTGTGTATAATTAGTTCGGCGAAATACTGTAGTGTGGCGCGCGGAATTCGTAATATATACCCCAAATATACAAATTATGACATCCCTTCCGCGTATGCAGACGTCCAATCCTAAAATAATGTTTATAATATTTCGCGTATCGGACGTCGGATGCTACTGACAACATTGCATGCATAGTTATAGCATTGATAGCGACGGAGGGGGTGTTAGCGTCTTATAATTTTGCATCGGTATGGGTTGTATTATGAGTTTTAAAAATGCTTAGGTGTGTATGTTTTATTCTAAGTCGATCCGCCAGAACTCGCAGCTCGCTTCATCTCCTTACATTATTTTCCACAACATCGGGATGTTACAGAAATATAATTTACTACAAACATGTTTAATTCACTGTCTTCGATGCCCAAAAAGTAATATATTAATCAGGCCATTTCTCGGTTGTAGAAATTGAAATTCAACTCCCAGAACTATACAAAATAATAATAAAGCTTCCTGTTACAGTATTTATTTTTTGATTTGTAAATATGAATAAAAGAAACAGTTTTGAGCTAATAAAAGAAATAAAAAGAAATAATATCTTTTCAATTCAGTCAAATCAATTTAGGCAAATCCACTTAAGTTGTTAAAATTTATTTACCTATTTTATCTACGATAAATTAATAACAATGCATTAATTATTCGTTTTTTTCTTTTTCGGTTGAAAATTCTTTGTTTAATAGCAAATTTCTATTTATTCCACACATCATTCAAATCAAAGTTTATATTATTATTCTTAAATAATGGTGTTTTATTTTCATTCTAGTTTACATACAGATGTATTTTTTTTTCAAATTTGAATAACGTAAATAGTATCCAGAATAGATGCTTTGTTAGTATTACAGCGATTTTGTATAAAAGGATTCTCGTACTACCCGTATAGCAAAATATTAGACATTTTGGAGCAGTTCTCTAGTTCTTTATTTTCAAACACATTCATATTTCTTATAAAAAATTAAATTATAATTTTTAAGAAATAAAATGGTCCATTTCGTTAAAATTCGTGAACAATCGGGTGGTGTGACCAGCAGTTTCTGCTCTTATTGGTAATTCGTTTTCCTTAACATGCGCAAGTGCTGGTTAACCTATGCGGATTACAGGTTGTATTCTTTAGCTTTTTTCACTGTTTGCTGGAATCTCGTTGAGTGAAAGTTGTTCGCGGTACACAGGGCAATGAAATTAACGTATGCGCATCTGTGCAAAACATCTGAAAAGCAACCGTCATCGAAATAATCCACTATTACTTTCAAAAATAACACCATAGTACCTTGTGGGTTGGAATATACGGAAAATTGACGCACAGTATCTTCAGTGAATTTTTACACTCATATAACAAACGGTAAAGTGTCATGTGTAAAGTTTGTCCACGCAAACCGAAGTGTTGGGTGAAGTGTAATGAAATAAGAAATCAAAACGCATAGACTACAAAATTATCACAAGCCCAAGCTGATCAGGAAATAAGTGACTATTAGGGTTCGCAAGTTCTATAACAGTCCAACAAGTTTCTGAACTATATAAAAACTATGAATAGGTATTAAATATCTTAGTAGAATTGTGAAGCCGCAGTTTCTAGACAATCTCCTTATAGCTTTAGTATTTTGTCCACCTTTTTATTTTATATTGAAATTATTATACTTTAAACTATTTAAATATTATTCGTCAGAAGAACTGTATTCTTTACATCAGTATATGTTAACCATTTTCATACACATATAACTGTTTTCCAAATGTCATTATAGTTTCTAGCAGGTATGTAAGTTTCTTTCAGCATTTTCTTGAGGTGTAACTTTGTTTATAAATAAGATTTGAAAAAATAAACAAATTTCGAATAGATATCTGCATGACAAAAATGTGTTATTAATGACAGAAGTTCAGAATAACGTTTTACAACAACAAAGACATTTTGTTTTTGTACAAATTTATGTGTAACAATTACTTTTAAACTACACTTATGTTTTGATGTACAAATTATCGCAAAATATCTAACCAACGTTTATGACATTAGAAGATCTACATGAGTATGATCCGGGTTTAACTAAGGATCATATAAAACTTATCATATATAAAATTGATTAAATGTCTACTATTAGGTTATTAATTCTTGACGACCTTAATAAATATGTTTGCATTATAAACATGCTACAACAAATCTTTATATCCCATTACCCTCCCCAACTTTAAAAGTAATTACATTTCGCATTGGAATTGCTGCTTGTATTAGCACTAGAATATTAAGTATTGAAATATATTAACAATTGTAAGGAAACTTTTAGGTTTGAGAGGTTGATAGCAGAGCAAGAGAAGGCGATGGTGGCAGATTGGTTTTTTATCGTGCATTATTTAATTTTTATATAAAAATAGATCTGTTTGTTTGTTGTTATTAAAGTAAATTTTAAAAAAAAAGAGGTTATTTCTTACACAATATTACTACACACTTCTATAATATTACAGCAGTTTATTTAGCAAATCCCACATTATATACATCCTACGATAATATTCGGTCCATCAGAACTAACAATTTGTCCTCGTCACGAATGCTATAATACAATTTGTATGAATTATCATTACAATAGTGTTGATTATTTTCTTTCACTCTTTATCCAGTGATAAATATGAGAAAATACAGAGATTTTGTTCCATCTGGACAACACAAAGAATCTGGAATTAATTTATAGATGTAAACTGTGTGCCAAAAAAATTGCAACACCTTAAAAGAGTTATAAGGCTGAAGTTTCAAGTAGTATTTCATAACTACTAGTTTTCAGTAGTAAATCACAGCAATTAGAAAAAAATACACAAACAATTAGCAAAAATTTAATCAATCAAATGTTACAATCGAATGAGATGATCAATGGTATCTTATGATCTCATTCCAGGCAATAATGTAAATGACGACGATAGTTCCCTGCAAGTGTTTGCTGCTTATGGTAAAACGCCTTATGTAGCAGCAACGCTATCATATCCCACACATACTCGATCGGGTTTAAATCGCGGTGAGCGAGCAGGGGGTCTAGTAAGTTTCAGCGCCGCCGTTTCATCGCCGCCGTTTCAGCGCCGCCGATTCAGCGCCAGAAATTTCACGCCGGACGTTTCAGGCCGGACATTTAAGCGCCCAGCCGATTCAGCGTCGCGGTATTGAACGGGTTAAGCTATGGATAACTTGATGAATCATTTTTATGGAGAATTTTTGTACCATGTGTATTGGTTGCAAACTACATATGTAACATTTTCGAATTTATTGTGATACCACTCCTTTTTCTGTCTAAAACATAGTCTTGATTAAGTAAAATAATGAGTCCTATGGCAACGGAGTCGTGAGCTTCGATGAATAGAAAATTGTTTTAAGGATAATATTTTTTTTCAGATCTACATCTAAAGAAAAAACAGATAAATTAAATATCTTACTCAATAAGAGTTTATTTTATCTGGTGTTTTTCCTCGGTCTAGATTCTAGGACGTTTCGACCCCAGAACGTGTAACGCCCAGATGCAAATACCAGTTGAAATTGATTAAACATGATGATGCAGAGATTTTTTTGAACATCAGGAGAGAAGGACACATCAAAGCCATCATATTTTTTTAGTGTTGGAAAAGTGACTGTTTTAAGTGAAATTTTCTTTTTTTGCGGAAACATCGTAAGGATAAATCAGCAATATTTACAAATCATATTTTTTTTAAAATTTGGAAGGCGGAGGGAAGGCAATTTTTTTTGAAACATCGAAGAGGATACATTAAAAAGGTTTCAAATAATTCTTTTTTTAACATTGGAAGGAGGAAAGGGGGAGCAGAGGATATTTCTTTTAAGGATATTTTTTCTTGTTTTTAAAACATCGGGAGAGGATGCATTCAAGTGTTTCAATCATATTTTATCTAACATCGGAAGAAGGGAATGGGAGGGAGGAGGAAAATTGTTCTTTTTTATGACATATTTTTTTTTCTTTTTTTCAGAACATCTGGGATAAAGATGCATAAGAAAATGTTTTAGATCAATATTTTTTTCTAACATTGCAAGGAAGGAGAGGGAAGGGGTATATAAGCCTTTTTAAATGATAATTTTTCTTCTTTTTCGAAACATCGAGAGATAGAGATGCATTAGAGAATAGGTTTGCAATCATATTTTTTTAACATTGGAAGGAGGGAGAGGGGTGAATTATTTTTTTAAGATAATTTTAGAAACATCGGGAGAGAGGATGCATTAGAAATGTTTCAAAAGACGTTTTTTAAACACTGGAAGGGCGGAGAGGGAGGGGAATGTTTTTTTAACATGGTATTTTCTCGTCTTTTTTTCGAAACATAGAAAGAGAAGACAGATCGGAATGTTTCAAATCATATATATTTTTTTTAAACATTGGAACGGAGGAAAGGGAGGGGATAGAAGTTTTTTAATGATATTTTTTTCTCGTTGTTAAACAACGGGAGAGGACGCATTAAAAATGTTTTAAATAATTTTTTTTATATTGGAAGAGGTTGAGGGGAGGGGCATTAGTGTTTTTATGACAATGTTAGATTGAACATTTTTTACGATCCTCTCTCTTCTGATGTTCCGGAAAAAAGAAAAAAAATAAAAAACTAATACCCTCCCCTCCACCCTTCTAATTTAAAANTCGAGCAGCTTGGTGTTCTCTATAAAGCCAGTATCTTGCCCACTGGAAACTTGAGAACCTTCGAGGGCTCCAATAGATCTCTCCCGAAATATTTCTGCCTGAGTACCTTCAGTTCCTCACATGCGCAGATTACATGTAAACTCGTTTCCTCCTATAGTTCGCATCTTCTACACCACGGTTCGCTTACCCGGCCTGTGTTGTATAGATGTTTCTGCAGGAGACAGTATCCAGCTACCCGCCCAGTAATGGTTTTAACTTCTTTCTTACTGCACCTGAGTAGGTTATCAGAGAAACTAACATCCCCATTCCCTATCAGGGCTTTGGTATATAGTTGACCTTCAGTCGACCTCCATGTCTTTGTACTTTCTTTATCTAACCCGGTCCAGATCTCCCTTTTTGCGGAATTCTTAGTAATTCCACATACGGGCTCTGAACCCATGAAGTGTCTCTTAGAGCCTCAATCGGCTAGTTCGTCGGCTATTACATTGCCATTTACATCCTCATGTTTCCGACACCCAAATCAGAGACACCGTGTAGTCTCGTGCCAGTGCATTGAGAGATTGTTTGTAGTCCCTAACTAGTTTTGACCTAGTTATGTGGTTCGAGAATGCCTTAATGACAGCCTGGCTGTCAGTCATTATATTAATTTTCAAAATCATTTCTGCACAGGTTGCAAGGGCGAATACCTCTGCCTGAAAGACTGTTGTATGTTTCCTCAGGCTTATGGATATCCTTTGATTAGGACTGGGCCCACAAATACCGGCTCCTGTGCCCTGGCTGGATTTGAATCCGTCCGTGAACCAATTATCATTAGCAGTGCTCTCACTACGTGCCTGGTCTCTGTTCGGTATGGAGATTTTCACCTTTTCAGTGAAGATAATTTCAGGTGCCATGCTATCCGTGGGCATTTGCAGCAAGGCCCGTCGAGCATCGTGCCCGTAGTATAAATGTGCCCTCCCACCCTGAAGTTGGGATGTCACAGGTTGTTGGCTTTCAGTCTAGGGATCGCATTCATTGCCTCCGCTCTCACATAAAGCTCCAACGGGGGGAGGCCCACAATGGTCTCCAAAGAGGCGGTCCCTCTGCTGTTAATTACACCAGTGATACCCAGCAAGGGTTATCATTAATGCCATTAGCTATTACATTTATTTGTCATGTGGTCAAGTGTTGATTCCAAGTTAGTTTCGAGTCAAGAACCACTCCTAAGGATTTGGATTCTTGACTGAATTGCATCTCTTCATTATGAAGAGTTGGTGGCTTTAGGTTACCCAGCTTTCTTTTTTTCGTGAAGGAAACTAGTGTAATTTTCACAGGATCAACCTTTAGGTTTTTCTTTACACACTACCCCTTTGTTGGTTTCAAAACCTCTGAGTACTGAAATGATGCTTGTAAGAAGTTTGTAATTGGTGATATTTTCTTAGCAGTTCTTTCATTTGACAAATACTTCCAGGAAAGTAAGTATATTTGTTTCAAAACTTTTGATTCGCAGGAAAATCAGTTCGAGGTATTTAGTTCGTACCAATATTTTTATATTTTCCCAGATAAGCATAAAATGTGCTTTAAAACCATAATAATTAGTACTAAATAAGACTTTATTTTTTTAACACTCACATTATGTTTCTATCACGTTTCACATACAAAATAATTCTCAAGCATTAAAAAACGGTGCTAACCTAATTTTCAATTCAATTAGTTATCAAATTCGACCAAACCTCATACAGTGTTCTCGACTGGCGATATACACTTTATTTCGACTAATTTGCGTCCACCACGAAAGAACACAAAAATACAGTTTTATATTGATCCTATATTAAATATGCTATATTGCTTCCTATATACGTTTATTTCGACCAACATGTGGCAACGTGGCGGACGCATTATACTTACAAGTTTATACAAAAAAATATACATCGGACGCAAAATAGTTAGCAATTTGTCTGAAAATATACGCAGTGGACGCAAAATAGATAGGCAAATGTAAGGAAGCAAAAAAGTGCGTAGAATGAAAAATCGTATAATTTCATTTTAAAGCTACAGCAATAAAAAAGTGATCGGCGTTATCCATTTTTTCCCGCGGTTCAATATACGTCACTAAAATGCTTCTAACTACACTCCTTCCTGGGGACGCACTACGACCGCGTTATGAAAGGAAGCAAAATAGTTAGCGGGATGTAAATATATATATATATATATTTGTCCTTTCGATAATACGACGTCCACACATTGGTTGGGGTGCATTGCATGTGGCGTCCACCGTCATATGACGTCCGTATATGGACGCCACAAAACATTTCTATGCTAATGTGATGTACTGACTGCCTAGACCTTGTAAAACGATTTTTAGCTGGACGTTATTTTGGTGCCCCGATAAAAGTTTTGTGTATTAATTAGTTCGGCGAAATACTGTAGTGTGGCGCTGCGGAATTTCGTATATACCCCAAATATACAAATTATGACATCCTTCCGCGTATGCGACGTCCAATCCTAAATAATGTTATAATATTTCGCGTATGGGACGTCCGGTAGCTCTGACGTAGTTATAGCCATTGATAGCGAGGGAGGGGGTGTTAGCGTCTTATTAATTTTGCATCGGTATGGTTGTATTATGAGTTTTAAAAATGCTTAGGTGTAGTATGTTTATTCTAGCCGATCCGCAGAACTCGCAGCTCGCTTCATCTCCTTACATTATTTCCACAACATCGGGATGTTACAGAAATATAATTTACTAAAACATGTTTAATTCACTGTCTTCGATGCCCCAAAAAGTAATAATAATTTAATCCAAGGCATTTCTCGAGTTGTAGAAATTGAATTCACTCCCAGAACTATACAAATAATAATAATAGTTTTCTGTTACAGTATTTTTTTTTTTTTTTTTGATTTGTTAAATTATGAATAAAAAGAAACAGTCTTAGCTAATAAAAGAATAAAAGAAATAATATCTTTTCAATTCAGTCAAATAAGTTGTTAAAATTTATTACCTATTTTATTAGGATACATTAATAACAATACATTAATTATTCGTTTTTTTTCTTTTTCGGTTGAAAATTCTTTGTTTAATAGCAAATTTCTATTTATTCCGCACATCATTCAAACACAGTGATAAACCTGCAAAGAGTATTATTATATTATATTCTAAATAATTGGGTGTTTAATTTTCATTCTAGTTTACATACAGATGTATTTTTTTTTCAAATTTGAAAAACGTAAATAGTAATCCAGAATAGATGCTTTGTTAGTTATTACAGCGATTTGTATGAAAGGATTCTCGTCACTACCCGTATAGCAAAAATTGGACATTTTTGGAGCAGTTCTCTAGTTCTTTATTTCAAACACATTCATATTTTCTTATAAAAAATAAATTCTAATTTTTTAAGATATAAAATGTTCCATTTGTTAAAATTCTCAGTGACAATCGGTTTCAGTTTATTTTACTGGTGTTTTTCCTACGGGTCTAGATTCATAGGACGTTTCGACCCCAGAAACGTGTTAACGCCAGATGCAATACCAGTTGAATTTGATTTAAACATATGATGCAGAGATTTTTTTGACATCAGGAGAGAGGAACACATCACAAGTCATATTTTTTTAGTGTTGGAAAGTGACTGTTTTAAGTGATAATTTTCTTTTTTGCGAAACATCGTAAGGATGAATCAGCAATGTTACAAATCATATTTTTTTAATATTGGAAGGCGGAGGGAAGGGCAATTTTTTTTTTTAACATTCGAAGAGGATACATTAAAAATGTTTCAAATCATATTTTTTTTTAACATTGGAAGGAGAAAGGGGGAGCAGAGGATATTTCTTTAAGGATATTTTTTTCTTGTTTTTTAAACATCGGGAGAGGATGCATTACAAGTGTTTCAAATCATATTTTATCTAACATCGGAAAGAGGGGAATGGGAGGGGAGGAGGAATTGTTCTTTTTTAATGATATATTTTTTTTTTTTCAGAACATCTGGATAAAGGATGCATAAGAAATGTTTTAGATCATATTTTGTTCTACATTGGAAGGAGGGGAGAGGGAAGGGGTATAATTAGCTTTTTTTAATGATAATTTTTCTTCTTTTTTCGAAACATCGAGAGATAGGATGCATTAGAAATGTTTTGCATCATATTTTTTAACATTGGAAGGAGGAGAGAGGGGTGAATTATTTTTTTTAAGATAATTTTAGAAACATCGGGAGAGAGGATGCATTAGAAATGTTTTGCATCATATTTTTTTAACATTGGAAGGAGGAGAGAGGGGTGAATTATTTTTTTTAAGATAATTTTAGAAACATCGGGAGAGAGGATGCATTAGAAATGTTTCAAAAGATTTTTTTAACACTGGAAGGGGCGAGAGGGAGGAGAATGTTTTTTTTAAATGGTATTTTTCTCTTCTTTTTTCGAACATAGAAAGAGAAGACAGATCGCAATGCTTCAAAATCATATATATTTTTTTAACATTGGAAGGGGGAAAGGAAGGGGATGGAATGTTTTTAATGATATTTTTTTTTTCTCGTTTTAACAACGGTAGAGGACGCATTAAAAATGTTTTAAATCACTTTTTTATATTGAAAGAGGTGGAGGGGAAGGGGCATTAGTGTTTTTAATGACAATGTTTATGATTTGAAACATTTTTTTAACGCATCCTCTCTCTTCTGATGTTCCGGAAAAAAAGAAAAAAAAATTAAAAACGAATACCCTTCCCCCTCCACCTTTCTAATATTAAAAAAAAATGGTTTAAAACTTTTTTAATGCGTCTTCTTTCGTTTTTAAAGAGAGAAAAAAATCATTAAAAAACATTCTACCCCCTCCCTTTCCCTCTTCCAATGTTAAAAAAAATATATATGATTTGAAATATTTCTGATCTGTCTTCTCCATGTTTTGAAAAAAAGAAAAAAAAATACAATTAGAAAAACATTCCCCCATTCCAGTGTTAAAAAAAATTTTTTGAAACATTTCCAATCCATCCTCTCTCCCGATGTTTCGAAAAAAATTGTATTAAAAAAAATAATTTCCCCCTCTTCCCTCCTTCCAATGTTAGAAAAATATGATTTAAACATTTCTAATGCATCCTCTCTCTCGATGTTTCGAAAAAAGAAGAAGAACTATCATTAAAAAAAGCTAATATACTCCCCCTTCCCTCCTTCCAATGTTAGAAAAAATATGATTTCAAACATTTCTTATGCATCCTTTATCCAGATATTTCAAAAAAAAGAAAAAAATCATTAAAAAGAACAATTGCCCCAAAAAATATCATTTAAATAATCATTACCTTCCCTGTCACCCCATCCAATGTTTAAAAAATGATATTTCGACAAAAAGAAAATCATTTAAAAAAATCATTCCCTCTCTCCTCTTATCCCTTCCAATGTTAAAAAAAATCAAACGTTTTAGATATCTGTGTATCATACGTTCAAATCAAATTCAACTAGCACTGCATATGACGTCAAACGTTCCGGCTTCGAAACGGCCGCATCGAAACATCCCATGCAACCAAATATACGTCGTTCAAAAATTCTTCATAAGAATGAATGATTAAGTTAAGATCATTAAGTTATGAATCATTAAGTTATCTATAGTTTAACCATCAATAATGCGGCGCTGAATTGGCCGGCGCTGAAATGTCCCGGCGCTGAATCGGCCGGCGCTGAAATGTCCCGGCGCTGAATCGGCCGGCGCTGAAATGTCCTGGCGCTGAATCGGCGGCGCTGAACGGCAGCGAATGAAACGGCGGCGCTGAAACGTCCCATTCCGCGAGCAGGCAGGAAGAATTTCAACTTCCTCTTCGTTTATGAAGTTTCTGACAGGTATGGGCAATATGATTATCAGCGATTTTTACAAGCAGCCAGTTGTTTTGTTAAGATTCCAGCTTTGTGAGTGTCCTCCTTCGATCTGTTGCATTTTTTTTTGCACGTATTTCATTTTATTTGCCTATACAAAATCTAATGTGATCATTTTATTCCATTTCAGTAAAGAGTAATAGTAGTAATAAGTTTATAATTTTTTGGATATTTGTAGTTTTATATATATATAATATTTCTAATTCGGAGATATTAGCCGCTCCCCATAAACTTTATATTTTATGAACCCCATAGCAAAAAGTCAGAAGGGTTTAAGTCTGTGAGTTCTGCCGGCCACTTTACTGCCCCACTTCGTCCACTCCATAGGCTGGGGAAAATTATTCCGATAATTTCTGACCTCTAACCAGAGTGTGGAAGAGCTCCGTTTTGTTGAAACCAGAGGTTATTGTAATTGAGATAAATAGCTTGTAATGTCGGAACTACGTTTTGGGTCAATAAAAGTTTCTCCATTGGTAACGTGTCATAGATATTCAATAATATTAGCATTGATAATCCCTGCCTAAACATCAACTTTCTAAGGACATTGAGAGTGAGCTTCTATTAGCCATTTAGGGTTTTCCTGAGCCTAATATCGACAATTATTTCTGTTTAGTTAACATATTCATTAACATAATTTCGTGGCTTCGTCAGAAAACAAAATGATGTTTCAGAAATCCGAATTTGTTTGGAACGCATCCCTCATGATTTCACAAAATCGCAGTCTTCTAATCGAAATCATCTGCCCTTAGTTCTTAGACTAATGCACTTTTTTATGGATGTAATTTCTCTTTAAAGCACTTTACGAACAGATCGTTCTGAAATATTATAGTCACGTTGTAGATCATTGCACGATGTCCGGGGTCGTTCGTTCACGCGCCAGCCCAAAATATTTAATACAGTTATCACCACAAGTAGCAGTTTTTGGTCTCTCCCGTCTTAACCTTATTCCTTTACGGTCGGATGTCTGCGTATTTTTCAATAAATTTGGAAAGTCTGCGTAATAGCAGTACGGTTAGAATAGACGTAATTGAATAATATGCATACTTCTTGCTTGCGCAAATTTCGATCCCATACCTTTCATGACGAAAATATTAGATTTACCTTTTCTGTTAAGTGAAACATTTTTAACACACTCAAATTTAAAACTAACTCACAAGAAATTATCAACAGCGACGCTGATTGTCAAAAATAACAACTGATAACCAATCAAAAATATCGGCAAGGCAGAGGCACAACAATTTCGTGCGTGACTGTTACATTAGTATCTTGGAAATATTATTGTGTGACCCCTCATAAAATGTAACTATTTGTACGTAGAAAATTTGTGATTCTGAAAATAGTATAAACGTATACATAATTATTCAAAAACAAAAATAAAAGAACTTTTATTTGAAGAAAACTTAGATTAAATAAGAATTAAATAAATAATGGCATTAATCAATACTTTTTGCCGGAGATGCGCCTTGTAGTGTAGGCTCTTGTATTTGTATGCATACATATAGAATGTTAACGAAATATACCAAACGTTTAGGTAACTCATAAATCAAATGGGGCTGTAAAAAATAGATACATATGGCAACATGGCGGAGTTCATTCTAACGGTATTATGAAAGTAAGTATATTTCCTGGTTGCTATAAAGCGGTAAAACATACCGCTGCATACCATAGACGTCACATGAGCGACATACTGAAAGGAGTCACATTAATTTCATAATGGGGAATAAACTATAGCATGATAGAAAAATATAGAAGTGTACAGCGTTATATGTGAACAACCCTTGTTACAATCCAATCGTCAAACTTCAATATATATTGCGCTATCAGGTGGACGCAATAAACGCAATAAATGATAAGAGGGATGTATATATATATATATAATATATATATATATATATATCATAATATATATATCGCGAAGAGAAAGTAGCCATTTTATACTACTTACATATAGTTAAGAATTTGTGACGAATCAGACCTTTTATTTGTTTTTTCCTCTTCTTTATATAGGTAATTTAACTTAATATTTAATAATCCAGAATCTAAACATACTTCGACAAAGTAGCCGTAAAATAGATATATTTTGACCTTTTCGATAGTCAGGTGTTCACATCTCTCTACGATCTTATCTCAAAACAGCAAACAAACATAACAGCTGGCGGTGTCTATTGCCGAAAAGAAATGTCTAAAGTCCTTTCATTTATTTCATTTAGTAGAGCCAGATGTTACAATATATCCCGTAAAAATAATGTCACGCTAACCGGAAACTTTGTCTCTTGCTGTACCTATATGATATGACGCGTAAAAATAATTGGCAACCCACTATTTTTTATTACATTGTTGCATCCTCTACCTATCGCTCTTTTTTTAATTTTAGTTTTTCCAGGTATTAAGTAGCAACCTATATGCAACAACTTTATAGCAAAAATATCTAACGTTCTATTAATTGGTATTGACAAATATGGTTTTTGACTTCACACCAGCGATTTTTCTATAAGTTCAGACTTGACAACAGACAACACTCCTCCCCTACCCAAACGAAAATAATAAAATAAAAACACGCACTTTTTGTTGCTTAAAAAGCTTGGTGTTTCCGAAAAATTGATATGGTAAAATTGTTAAATCTATTCTCAATTGATTTTATTATCTACAATACTTTCTTAGAATTAAAATACCATAGTTGTATTTTTCATTTTACATTTTTGTTTAGAGGCAATTTTCATTTTTACCGTAACTTGTCTAACCGACATCACAACTTTGTAAGAAAGGACAGCTTCTTAATTGAATTTCTGGTTTATTGAAACGCAAAAATATTGCATAATTAGCAAAAGAAAAGAAAACCAGTATTTGGTTTTACTATTTTTTTTTTTTTTTTTGGATATGAAACACCCTTAATAAGTTTTGCTAAATACTACAATCGGTAATATAACACGTATTTGTGCTGATCCTTTCATAACGCAATGAAACTAAATCACTTAGTGACTTCACTGAATGAGATTTTATATTGTTACGTAAACAGTAGCATACAGCCCGGATTAAAAAATAAAATTTTAAAGGAATACATTAATTGAAATAGGAAAAATCAGTTTATATCTACCAGTGTCATCTATTTTTTATAATTTTGATTTAGAAGTGTTCTGTCTCACCAGCCAGATGGATGCATGCAGGCGAGAAATTTCGCCGATCGAGGCGGTGACATAAAAAAATATTGAATAGCTCGTACTTTCTTATATTTTAACTCAGTACGCATGGGATGTGGTGGGATGATGTTGTCAATTGTCTTCTCCCTCAAATTCAATGTTTAAGAACCAGTTTAATGCTCTCATAGGCATAATAATGTCTTGCCTTAATCGTATTCAAACTATTAAGTAAAATTAAAACATTTAATAGTGGATAAAGTGATTTATTTAATTAAAAAAATTCAAAATGTGACTTGTTTAATATCAGACATAAATCTATGGATAATATCTCAGGTAAGTCCGTGAGTTCGTTTAATTAATAACACTAAAGTTTCATTAAGTACTTCCACCTTTTGCAATTCAAATTCATAGTTTCTTACTTAATTACGTTTGAAATAAATTTTAAAATCCCGCGTTTTCTGACCGTTCAAATGGAGTTATATTAGATTTGAATAAACGTGTGAAACAGAGTAGCCAACCTTGATGGTAAATCACTGATATTGGTTCGTAACGTAAAACATAACAAATACTTATAAACCTAAATACACAATTTCCCAAAGTAACTGGAGATCGTTTAGCTATGTTACAACGATTTTCTAACCTCAAATTTTCAGAACGGATTAAAATAAAATTTCTTATAAGTATAATTGTATTTTAGATTAGAATTGAAATAATACGTTATTTTTTTAGATAGATTTGACGAGGAGTACCTTTTACAGGGCCGAATTCTGCGATCATCGGTGGTCAGGACTGTTCAGGTCGATATGGGCCTCGTACCTCGTAGATACATCAGGTCAGAGAGGATGGGTCGCTCAGGACAGGAACATTACTCGGAAAAATCGTCGTTGAAGAAAAATTACCCAAAATCGTGTGTAATTTGGAATAAATTTATGTGAAAACTTTGTTTAACAATTAACCATTATTTTTAGGTTGAAATTTGGGATAAAATTGGATTTTATCGAAATAGCCGTTAAATTTTTTACGAGACAAACGGAAATTTGTCTGCCTCGAACAGGTCGGTTATTGAATGGTTCGAATTGAAAATGTTTTAACTGACTTGCAAGCGATTGTCTCAAGCAAGGAGTCCAACTGTCTTTTGTGAGAATCCGTAATTTAACCAAATGAGGAACTCCATTGTTTTACATATGAGAATGGCCATGTGATCGACAGGATTGTCAGATCTTCAACGATGTGAAAATAAATAAAATTACAAAATCTGGAATCACCTTACACTTTTTATATAAAAAGGTATGAGTCTCTGATTATGAGAAAAAATACATTTGAAATTTTTAAACGCTTATTACTATATAAAATTAATAATCTAAAAATTCATTATTGCACCTAAAATTTAGGCAACCATTTATACACATAGAATTGTTACAGAACTCAATTTCCAGCAATTCCCATGGCTGTCTGTTGACATATCAAAGCAATTGATCTGCCAATGCATATAAAAACATTATTAAACAAAATTTACAGAAATAAATGCTCTGTAAAAGAAATAAACTGTTCACTCGAATTAAAGGTGGATCAAATTTGATCTGTCAAAATCTAATGTAAATTATACTATTCAAATTCTAATATTCATTTTCGATGTTTAGGTGTATCACTGCTGATCATCTTGCTTCCTGAAGGGAAAATTCTAAAGGAAAATGCCTTGAAGGACCTGCCAAATGCAGAGATTACCTACATCACCTGGACATCGTCTAGCTGTCTGCTGCTACATATTATATCCTTTTTCAATTATAACTAATAAGTTTTAAAATATAACAAAGTAAAATAGAAACATTCCCTTTTTAAATAATAGTAGAATATTAAATACTCTCTCCATAACAATATATTATATTTTACGCATTTTTGTTACTAACAGAAGATACAAAATACGGCAGCTACATTAATTGTGAGTGATTTTTCACGTAATACGCTGTTGTAAACTGCATAGTCACATCTGTATACTCAATCTATGCAAAGATGTTAGCAGCGTATATAACGGTAGTTGAAACAAAAAAAGAAGGTCTAGAGCTGTCGTAGAGCTTTATCTTTCATCAATGCAAAAGCTCTCGCAAGTAACTGACAAAAACAACACTTCCCCTCGAGAGTCGTTAGAAGTTCCACCGTTCACAGGCAATACTTGGGTATCTTTCCGTGTCAAAAGAAGTTTGGAGATAAGGTCACTTGCAAATACATTGAGATTAGAAAGAATGGAATAAAACATTGAAATGATAAATGTACATCCGAATGTACATTTCTTTTTAGGAATATACCTAAATTACATTTGAATTGCTTTGAATGGACGTTATAAAAAAAAAAGTTACTTCTGTATAACAATGTTTACCTCCGTTTAATAACGTAAATTTACCAACTTACGCTATTTTACATCCTTGCATAAAATTTTGTTTTGTTTTTACATCGATTTATTCCATTCTACGGTCTATTAACTGAAACTTTTTCTAAAGGCACATCAAGTTTCGCTTAAGGCCTCCTTCAGACAAGGCGATTACCGTGTTTTTCGGATTATAAAACGCGCTTTTTTACATAGAAAAAATTTTCGAACTATAAGACACGCTTTTTTACACAGAAAAAAAAGACTCAAATTTTGGGTGCGTCTTGTGGTCTGAAGGTAACATAAAGTTTTTTTTTTCAATAAATCATCTGTAAATTTGAGGTGCGTCGTATCGTCCGGTGCGTCTTATAGTCCGAAAAATACGGTAGTTGACTCCACTAGTTGAACGGACGATTGTCAAGGAGCATACTGATATGAACCCCTTCACACGGCGGCTTCAATAGTCTTCATTGACAATCAACTAGTTGAAAGTAAACCAGGCAACTTAGTTGAATCAACTAAACCGCCTCGTCTGAAACAGGCCTGAAGTTGTGTGCCTGCACACACAACTAAATGAAATCCATTTAGTATTTTTTTGGAAATATTTATCGAACTAAGTATTGCATTGTTAGCCTCCCCATTGATGATTTTTTTTTATTTGAGTATTCAACTAATAGGACTTGTCGACACGTATTCACTATAGTTGAAGAATTACAAGAAGCAATTAATGTTGTACAAAATATGCCAGAAACAGTGTTAAAGAATATTTTTAAAAAGACCTTTGTCCGTCTAGAATCTTTAATGAAAGAAATTATATAAAAATCGACAACCATTTCAAGTAGCTTGTTCTGCACAAAAGCTATTTGTTAATTAAATTACAACGTGTTTATCTATATTCGCAATCTACATTTATAAAGCGATAAAGTCAAAACATTAACCAAGAAAATCTGTTTTCTTATAATTGCTTAAATAAACTATCCGGCAGTGATAAAACGTGTGTAGGCATGAACTAGAAGATCTACTGCGTCCCCTGTTTTTGCTGGTTTATACACTGAAAAACCGATTTGTTTGATAATATCAAATTTTGTTTAAGTTAACTAAATATTGAGTTAGATATGGGCAAACAAATATTTGGTTAATTCAACCAAATTATTTATTCCCTGAACCCTCTATTTATTTGAAATAACGAAATATTTTGTTGGGATAACTAATTTTTTATGATAAAATTTGGTTGAAATTATTTTGTGGTTCTGAACAAATTGTTTTTTCGTGTAGCTGGCCGTCTAAAGCTAGTTCTTTTAAAGAGTGCAGTATGGTAGATTTTCCCAACCGATTTCACATGCTTCCAGGTGGGATGAGTGTTTTATTCTATTCCTCACAAAATCTATATTCAGATTCCGTTGCTATCCTAAGCTTACTTAGACGCTCTTTCAGTTTACAATTGACTGAAAGAATCCCTGTCAACGCACTCTTATTGCTCTTACTCAGGTTGATACACCCTGCAGATCTCTGCCGACTATATAGGTTCTTAAAAAAGGTTTTTTTTGCTCTACTTCACATTTTAGTTTTTTCAGTGTCGTACTGCTATTTTTTTCCGCAAAAACTTCAGGCCATCTTAGAGCTAATTACATCTGAGCTCAGCCCTTTGATGGCGGCATGACAATCAAACATTATAATAATCTCGTGCTTTCAGCGCATATTCCAAGTTTGATCGCCGCCTGGAGATTGAAGCCTGTGCCTAGTCGCTCTTTTCTTGATCATTCTACCTCCATCATAATGTGCAGGGGGTAAGACTCAGTACTACTTCCATAACTATTGTTGGACAGGTCATAGCTCCCGTTATACATACTGCTGTGGCAACGCAGTTGCGCAACATTACCGCGAGTGTCTTTGTGTTGCATATTTGAGTTCCTTAAAACTGCTGAATCATTGTATCGAGAAATTTCCACAATTAATGTTTAGTTTTTATAATTTTAGTTAAAAAGTTAATTGTATAATTTATTTAATTAAGTGTTGTTTGTTTTTAAATTAATTTCATTCTTTTAGATGTCTAGCATTTGGCAAGGTCTATCTAGCGCCTTTTCTTTTACTTTTTGTCGGTGAATTGTACGACTGCTTTGTACGCAGCGGTAGAGATTTCTCAACCAGTTCCTTGGTAGACGCTAGCGTGAGTACATGTATTTTTAAATTTATTGCTGGCATTTTGTATTTAATTTTTATTTCGTAATTTGATTCGCGTAAATTGTTTTATTCTGTCCATCAAGGAATTCGCTTTATAATAATTGTTATTATATTGATGTGTGCACATCATAGATGTAAGATCATTTATTATTTATGTGCAGGAAGATATATTTCAGTTTAGTTTTTTTTATTATAGTTTAAAGAATTAATTTCTCCGTTTTGCTATTTTGCTGATTCATTTTTATTTTATTAATCACCTCGGGTTGGGTGAATAGAAGCTTTCTGCTTGCATTTAGATTTTCATTTTTGTTATTTACTAGAAATTGTCCACGTTTAATTTAGTTTGTTTTAATTTGAAACCACGTGGATTGTTTTGAAAAAAAGAATTATTTTGCTGAACTAACAAATCTTTTGCTTTGATATAGGAAATAGCATTGTCCTATTGTAATTTAGAATCACGTGCAGTTTTTAAATTTAGGCCAGAACCCTCTGTTCACGGTTTTTTTTTCTGCAAATTTGTAATTAACTTTTTTTTTATTTTTTTTATAATAAATTTTTGATTGTTATTTAACGTCTTTGGGTTAAAATTCTCTTCTTTTATTTTAAATTAAACCTTTTCAATTTTTGGGGTATTTAAGAAAGTCAGATTTCTTTCACCCACAATTTACTTGTCGTGGTTAGATACAAGTTTTAATTTGCGAGGGTAACTCTGAGGTTAATTTAAAATTTGATTTTTTATTTTTAATATTCATTTTGCAAGTTCATTTATTACAACCAGTACACAGCAATACATATGCCAACTAAGACGTTAATTCTCGCAGTAGCCAGATTAGTTTATGCTCCAAACTACTGACCCATAAGTGACGATTTATCTCACTATCTCTAAATACATCCAAAGCAATATTTTTCGATAACATCCCCAGTTTCTTCCTGCAAAGCTTCCACACATCATCTCAGTTTTCTTAGCCTTGTTGATTATTTCAAGTTTGTGTTTGTACCGGGAATTTATTATCTAGGGTAAAATAGCCCCGACCTGATGAAATTGAACTTAGCAAGATACAAAAGCGTGCGTGTTTGAGAATCACAGCTGCAATTAGACATTCATTTTTATGATTTTTAGGCGAATTTCATTTTCTTTGTGGATGCCACTAAGATAGTCTTTGTGGATTGACATCAAGGCCTACTGATTGACACCATCTTCTCGTGAAGTTGAGGTCTCTTTCAACTATGATGCAGAGGGTGTTCTCAAATATTCCTCTTGCATAAGCTAGAATACCATCGAAATACCCTTAGTAAGGTATGCCTTGGTCAGTCAACCTACTATTAGGCTACATATAAGTGGTAATGTAACTCCCTATTGTGGGCATTCTCTGGTAGTTTTAACCTAGATAGTCTTATACCCCACCTCCGCTTTCATATACTTGGTATAGAAAACAGCTGTAATATGCATCTGGAGGTCACACCATTTACCCGCTTGTTAGTTGCGGGTTTCAAGTGGAATGTGGTCCAAAGTGTCCTCTATATCTAGAAAGGCGCACACTGTTATTCATCAGTGCAGCCTGGATTCGATTCATCGCCCTCACTAATGCAGTCTCAGTGGATTTGGCCACTTGACAGGCGCGCTGACAGTGGTGCAACGACAATTGCTCTCAGATATCCGTTTGATGCGATTATTCATAGTCTTTCCGCCGTTTTAAAAAAGAATGAAGCTGAGAGATCTTTGGAATGAAGGGTACGTTACTGTTCTTCTGCTTCTAATATGAAAGAGACTTCATATTAGAAATAGGCATTCAGGCCGTTCTCCACAAAGATTGTTGAAATTTTATGTATTAGGGGAAGTGAACAACCAAAATTACTTGCCAATCATGCACATAGCCTGCGCATTCATTCTTGCCGTCATGGTACTTTCGCTATCTAGTTTCATATTTCCATAATTAATGGAATACTCAGCACAAAATATTTACAAAATCTTAACTTTCAAAAAATTGTACCCAATTTTAGAGAAACGTGAACTTATATTCATGAAAAGAACATCGCAACAACTTGAAAAACTTTTGTAAATTCCCTGGTACGCGTGACGTTTCGCAGTTACCTGCACACTAAAAGATATCAACATTTTTAAACAATTACTTTACTAAAGCTTACTTTAACTTGCTGTCAGCAACACAACAAAATGAAAACTTAAGACGCCTGTAATAAAAGAAGTTCTGCTACTATTTAATTAAAGTAATAATTATTCAAAAAAAATGTCTAAAAAAATTGTTATCAAAATAACAGTATAGACAAAAATAAGCTTCAATAAAAGATAATAGATAAGATTCTTTGCTGAATAGGATATTATACATCGCTGAGGGATATTCTAGAAGTTCATGTTACGGTTTACCGACATCTCAAATGGGAGAATTCCGTGTACTTAACTACCTATAACGAACTTTTAATAGTACATAAACAGGGCAGTGAGAAACGAGGTTTAGTAATAAAGGTAAATCAATAAATTTAAAGCATAACTTTCCATGAAGTACATTATGAACGAGAAAATAGAAGCTCCCAATTCATATCCACAAACCAAATAAGAAAGTTTCTAAATATGTAAAAATAAATATTCAGAATTACTTATTTCTATTAATAATGAACAGGATACAATCCTTCAAGTATATTTTATTGTAAGAAATGAGACCCTTGAAAAAATTTCATCTGACATTTCTTGACATATTCTTTATTCAACCGACATCATGTTTAAGGTTATAGAGCAGAATAATTAAGGTATTACATAGGAAAAGCTTTTGTAGGTGACATATACCTATTGTATTGAAATTAATTAATTAGTAGTGTCCTAGTATGTAAATCAAAATGTATTATTTTTTTAGATATAGAAAAAATAAACAAGACATTATTAAAGACGTGTTTTTAGAAATCCAGAATTCACCCTGTGTTGTGATTCGCCGAACCGGATGTTGAAGCTAAGGCCAGAGCAGCCCAATAGAATAACCGAAGCTAAATCGGTACAATATACACAATAATTTGGAAAAGGATTTTGAGAAATTTAACACTCTTAATGTGATAATAGTTATTACTCTACGACACCATAAATTGGAGAATAAATTGAAATAATTTTCACAAAGCATCAGTGTGTTTTGTGTTGATAGTCCCAGCATAATGGTGACTAAATATTTGCCTTTTTTATGCATTATAACTTTATATATTCGTATCAACCAGCACATCCGACTTGTTTTGGATCTTAATGGCTCTCAGTCTAGTTTGTATAGATCATACAGTCTATAAATATTCAGAAAAGCAACGTAATGACCTACCATTACGTACACAAGGGTACCTTATTCTAATAAGGTACCTTTGTTTTCAAGTACTATTGGAAATTTATTGAATTATTTTGTGTAATAGGAGCTTATAATCAGTGTTTAATGTTTGACATACTTATATGGAATATAATTGGCAAGGCCATGATCATTGATGTTTAAAACAAAATTAAAACAAGAATATAATAATAAGACGTTATTGATTGCAGTACATCACTGAATGCTTTTTATACATGTTTATATGTTTTGAGGATCAGAAGATCTCTATTTATTAACAAAGACCTTTCCAAGTTACCTCTAATTAAGGACATAAAGTTATAATGTAACATAAGTACCTACTTTCGTCAGGAATTCTTTAATATTTTCGACATTTTTTTGTGCCGAAGATTTTTCACATAATTTTCCATATCTCGTATTTCTGTGTAATTCTGTGTCCCGACTATATTGCTGCAGATCGAATTATTTCCAATATTACCTAACCTCATTAAATATATATAACAAATCAAATAATGGTAATCACTGTGCTTTCAGCAACCTTATGGTGTTTGGAATAAATTCAAAATTATGATGTGTAAACTCTGTAAGCATGGTGCTTTAAATTTGGATTTGTAAGTGTAATCGACCACTTAGGAATAAAATTCAAGCTTTTATCTCCTTATAATAATATAATTCTGAAAATAAAATATTGTAGAAGTCCATGTTATCACAGCTATTGGCTAAAATGGCAACTCAAGACACTTTATTTATATTTTCTCTCTAAGAACAGACTTATATTGCGGGTTTTTGATATTGTTTGTATATAAAAACAGCGAAGCCATATACAAGATGCAATTCTTTTTGTAAAACATCACCTGTGTCCTTTAATGCTACAATAATAAATATATAAAATAGTGATAGAATCGATTAGATATACATCACTAGTATGCGTAACCACATTTAATAGTGATGATACAAACTTAAGTTTTATTATATATGTATCTGCTAAAACAAAACTTCACTTTGTATATACACCGTTCATAATTGAAAATGACTGAAATGGGGAAAAAAGTGTCCCTAGACTAGTTCATATTGTAGTGAAATGGTTATATGTCAGTTTTTCTGTTTGTTATTCTTGCCGTTTTATTATTTTTGCTTCGTCATTGTATTTTATCTCGATTCTTCGCGTTTATTGCTGAATAAAAATTGCGTTTCTAAAGATTTATTACGCCATTTGTGCTGCAGCACCTCGTTTATCATGGTTCATTTCTGTAGTGGAACATTGAATATTGATGTGACTTGGGTATATTTCCGTACAGACGTGCTCTCAACAATTTGTTGCTGAAGGTGTGATAAAAGCCTTAGACGTATTCCCAACGGCATCGAGAAGGATGATTTAGCGATTTATGGAATCCGGTAGTGTTTCCAAGCGAAAACATGGAGGAACTCCCAGAGCATTAACAGATGGAGGCATAGGCATACGATTAGACAAAGAATGGATGCTAGTCAAAATAAATCTATACGAAAATTGTCTGCTAAAACAGGTACATTTTTTAGTTATATTGAAATACCTTCATTATCCTTTATTTGTAGGTATGTTCTATGGAACTGCTTATACAGCACTAACAAAGATGTTGCATATTTATCCCTATAAAGTTTCAATTTGTCAATACCTGCGTGTCTAAGATTTTGAGGCAAGACTGAATTACTGATTTCATTGATTTAATGAAAATTTGCATGATGACGACTTACCTAGATCTAACTTTCTATTCCTATCAAACCTTTAAAGTTATTAGCTCTTTGCCATGTGAGTCTCGGCTATTCTCTGGGCTTGCTTTTAAGAAATATTGCAGGGCTCATTTGCAGCAACTGATTGCTTATTCTTAACGTCGAACATTTTCTTTCTGTTATTTCTTTTTTTTTTTCATAAATGATCATTAACACACAATTAGTTAACAGGCGTTCTGAATATAATATATTATTCACGGAATCTAATTTTAGGTTAATCTACGCAAATATGAATCTTTCCAATATTCTCGCCTTGCTCTGGTGTGAAGAAGATCAAGTACTCTTTATGCTTGATTCACATGCTGCGTTTCTTTTCCTTTTTCTTGTTCTTCTTATTAATATTAATTCTGATGAATCTTGGTTTCATTTATTTGGCGACATTAATGGCCAAAATTATCGTACACGGCCAACA
Source organism: Protaetia brevitarsis (assembly GCA_004143645.1). NCBI lineage: Eukaryota > Metazoa > Arthropoda > Insecta > Coleoptera > Scarabaeidae > Protaetia > Protaetia brevitarsis. Next base: position 1,920,904 of record RXPK01000302.1, read on the forward strand.
GAAAATCCACATGTTTTTATCGAATAATCTTCATCCTATCAAGTTTGGTGTTTCGGTTGCGATGTCAAGAAAGACGGATGACGCCAATTTTCTTCCACAATACTATAACTGCAAAGCGTCATAAGAGCAAATTCTAACACCATTGCTAAATAGTTTGCTTGATAATGATATTGTTCGTGACTATTCCAACAAGATGGTGCTCCACAACATACTGCACAGAATACGACAAATTACTTACAACAATTTTTTGATCATAAACTAATTAGTGTAAAGCGATGGCTAGAAATTCACCCGATTTGACACTATTTTTTTTCTTTTTAGGTATTTAAAACACAAAATGATGCTACAAAAATGCTGCAGAATGTGTTCGATAATATGAGAAGATGGGCAAACCTATATCTCGAAAATGATAGTGGACATTTTAAACATGTGCCGTAGATTTTTTTTTTTTAATATGTAGGTATTTAATAAATTGAACTGTATTGAATTCAATGTACTTAATAAACAATGTTCAATTCACAACTACATATGTTTATTTTTGTTACCATAGACAGCGTACATTGATGTATAGTAAATTAATCAATCTGAGATATTTTTTTTGAGCCAACTGTTTAGTGGCGCCAACTTAAATTTTATCTTGCCAACCTGAGTTACTTTAAATTAATCACTCTTAGTTTGAGTGGGGAAAAATACAGTGCGCTGAAACGCCCACCATTACCGCACTTTTCTTTCATACAAACTAGAACTGATAAAAGTTTAATTTACCTGCAAAGATTAGTGAGCGAACACAAAGCACGTAAAATATTAAAAAACCTGTATAATATATGCCTCGGTAAATAATATCATCTACATTTTCTACCAATCAACATTGACAGCTAGAGAAGGCTGACGCTTACAGTTAGAAACGGAGGCAACAATAAAACGCAAACCCATTCCACAATGATATATTACAGGTGATGAATAAAAATAACATCCATTACAATTTACCTAATGTCCAATCGGGGAGTAACGTTTAGACTTTAATTAAGAACTTTGTCGATATTTATTACCTGGCCATTAAGAGGTTCAACGTTGTTGAATGCGAAGCTGCCGAAGAAACACGGCATTCTGTATTAATGCACATTAGAAAGCCAATGGTGAACTGTTATCTTTCTATCGAACTGTCGGCGTTTTAAGTTTCCCTAGGGATATGATGCCTCAGCCGATAGTACACCGTCCTTATCCGAATACTACTCGCGGTGATTTAATGTTAATCATTATTTAAATAAGCTTTTGTTGATCATGTCACTGTGTTTTCGAGAAAGGCAAGTTGAAAAATTTGTCTACACCTCGAGCCTTAGCCGGTAGAAAACTACTGGAGCATTAAGAATTATTGGCCGTTTTTTCTTACAACAACAGACAGGCAAATGGTGCCGATATTGTGTTACCGAAGGAATAATTTATTGTATTCGTTCTGTGCTGTTTATCGTGTAATATTTATTAGGATTTAGTTACATGGCGGTGTAGAAATAGAATGCTGAGATATATACATTATGCAGATGAACAACTAGGGCATATAGCCTAAAATAATAAAAACAGACTAAATAGAGAAAATATCGCAATTGACAGACATACATGTTGTCAAGGCTCGTCGGTATCATTCTATTTATCTTTCTTTATGAAATTAATTTATTGGCGCTTTAGCGCAAATCTAATGCTTATACTAAATTGTTTCACGAATTTGTGTTCAAATTAGAACATATTTGAACATATTATTTGGTAATTTACAAAAAGCTTTGAAAAATACATATATAACTCATATAGTATTATTTACATGATTTAGTTATATACAGGGTGGGCTACCACATTCGCGTCTGTTTATATACGAAAAGTGGTAACATATTTTCAATTTTTATTTGTTAAGGGTTATACAGGTTCAGAAGAGCTACATTTCAAAATTATTTTAAAGTATACAGGGTGAGTCAAAGGAATGTTACACACCAAAGTTGTGAAAAATTAAATGGGACACCCAGACTAAATAGTTTTACGAGATGGCCGATGATTCGGACGAGAGTGCAAATAGTAGTTCTTCAAAAGACAAAAAATGTAATTTTTGTGAAAATACTGTGCGAAAAGGACATAAATGTGAACTTTGTAAATTTAGTGTTATACACTCTAAGTGTTTGGATGCTGCGTGTAAAACTGGCAAAATAACTGACAGGAAAAAGTGGGTATGCAGTATATGTGAGCCTCTTTATAGTTCGTCAGATTCAACTGAAGGAGACATAACTGTTATTTTGAATGATGTTAAAGAGAATGAAGCGGCAACGGATCTTGCTAAAGAAAACGCTATGCTTAAAAGTCAAATTACTTTATTGAACAAAATAATTTCGGAAATGGAAAATGTAAACAAACTTCAACAGCAGAGAATTAAATACCTAGAAAACTGTACTAATATTACTGCCGAATCCACAGCCGATTCTAATGTCCCGCAAGATGACGCCACTCACATACAGTTCTGCAGTTAAAACCCAAAGAACACGCTTTTAATAAAATCGGTGAATACTGAAAAAACCACGAAGAGATTTGTAACAAATTAAACAAGTAATTAATCCTGCTGAATTATCTATGGAAATTAATAGCATCATTCCTCGGAGAAATGGATCCGTTTTAATTAACTGTCGCGATTCCAAACACTTAGAGACGTTAAAAACAAGCATTGCGGAAAAATTTGATAAAAAACTGACTACAGAATTACCACCTAAAGTTAACCCGAAACTTATAATTTATAATGTCGATGCTGATAATGTAGTACAAAAAGATTCATTTTCGGAAAATATTTTTACACAGAATAAACTCCAAAAAACGTCAACATCTTTGTTAAAAATTTTCGTATTATGGGTAAGGAAATAATTTAATGTGATTGTTGAGGCTGATCCCTTCGACGTTTGGAGCTGTGATGGGAGAGGAGCTCTCTACATCGGTTGGAGAAGATGCTACGTTAAGGAGTCATTTCACACAGTTCGGTGCTTCAAGTGTTCCAGATTTGGCCATTTTCAAAAAGACTGTAAATTTTCTACTTGTTGTCCTAAGTGTGCAGGTGAACATTTGCTAAAAGATTGCAACTGTGAAGTATTTAAATGCGTAAATTGTTGCGATAGCAATAATAAATTTAAAACTAAATTTGCAACTGACCACTCAGCCTTAAATAACATTTGTCCTAGCTTTAATAAGTTAATTAATTATATTAAGTCTAATACCTCCTATGAACCGCAATAGCAATTAGAGGAAAAAAATATGCCAGACAAATCCATCAGCTTTATGATCTCACTTAACATTCGTAGCCTGAATAATAAAATAAATGATTTAAAATGTATTGCTATCAGAGTATACCCCATATTTTGTTTGTTTAACTGAAACTTGGCTGAAAGAATGTTATACTGCAAATGTATCGCTAGATGATTATTTTTTAGCATGTTATTTCTGTAGATCTAACAGTGGCGGTGGAGGATCGTGTATATTTGTAAAGAAATCCTTAAATGTAATGGTGCTAGATCTCACTAGTTTTGCACTTGAGAAAGAATTTGAAGCATGTGGATTGCGATTTAAATACAATCTGATCAGTTTATGATAATAAATATTTATAGGCACCTCAATCCAACTTTAATGTTTTGTAGAGCGTCTCCTAGCTTTACTGAATAATATTTACCAAATAATGTTCTTATATTTATTTGTGGAGATTTAATATTGATAAAAATTACCGTCCCCGGAGCAACAAGTTTTGATTAATATTTTTTGCATCTTTTGGTCTCTACTTTACTGTTGAAGAGTATACTCGTATAACTCAAATGTCAGCTACTACTATTGACAATATTTTCACTAATATGACTAACGACAGAGTACATACAATGGTCTACGATACTCATATATCAGATCACAGAGTCATAGCATTAAGGATAAATGTAACTTTCCAGATGACATTCAGCACTATACTACAAGAAGAATCCACGACATTAACAGTAAAAGAATTTTGAGTTCTATCTATCCACAGAATCTTGGAGTGACGTATTCCTCTCTCCAGATACCAATGCCAAATTTTCTGCTTTCATTAATATTCTTCAATATCACTACAATTATGCTTTTCCTGTGATACGCCACGCCAAAAAATGTACACATAATCATTGGATCACTAATGAAATAAAAAGGTCTAGTCACTCCTTGCGAGATCTGTTTGTACTACAAAAAACACACCCTAACCTTAAAGAAATATATCACTTCGCCAAGGAAAAACATAAGAACTTAATAAACTACACCAAACGAAATTTTTATGACAACATCATTAACACTTCCACCAACAAATCAGCGGCGATATGGAAAGTTGTAAGAATGAGTTGTGGCAGTTCCAGACAGCATAGGAACATTACAATAATGGAGAACGATACGCTTATTACCAACCCTTCTGATGTGGCAAATGCTTTGAATAAGTCCTTCCAAATGACTGCTGAGAATGTTACTGTTAATCCACCTGAGACTACAATTAATAATGAACTCGCCATGAGGCAAGACTCTATGTTTATACTCCTTTTTGTAGAGATGAATTGCATAATATCATAAGTAAGTTGAAAAACAAAAAATCAACGGGTCCAGATGAACTACCCGCATTTATATTTAAAGAGTACAGGCATTACTTAATTGATATCTTAACATACTTAGTTAATGAATCCTTCATTAGTGGCATATTTCCCGAAATACTGAATGTATCAACCATTGTCCCAGTTCACAAGAAGGGAGACACAAAGAATAGTTCTAACTACAGGCCTATTGCAATTACGTCGACGGTTTCCAAAATATTGGAATACTGTATGCTGGATCGACTTCAACGTTTTCTGGACAAATATCAAATTATTGCACATAATCAACATGGCTTCCGCAAGCAACAATCTACATCTACTGCACTTCTTGACCTGTACAATGAAATACTGCTTCTCATTGAACGACGCGAAAGTCCATTGGAATTTTTGTGACCTTCAAAAGCATTTGATTGTGTGCAACATGACAAACTTCTCAGCAAGATGTACGACTATGGTATTCGGGGTAACGTTGCTAATTGGTTTGCCACTTTTCTTAAAATAGAATGCAATTTGTTAAACTGACTTTTTATAATAAATACGGCATGAATTCTGCTGAATCACATCTCTTACCTGTACTGAATGGAGTACCACAAGGTACAATACTAGGACCTATTTTGTATAATATATACGTAAATGACATCGTCTCTTTTCTGAATGACATATATATTGTTATGTATGCAGATGATATTTCATTATTGATATCAGATGACATTTGTGTTGTGGAAAGAGCAAACGATGTTTTGGATAGACTCCATGCGTGGTTCTCGGCCAATAATCTAGCCTTAAGTACTCAAAAAACTAATTACATGACTTTTCATACTAGACAAAGGCTGGTGGGAAACTATGACTTAGTAGTGAACGGCCTTTCATTAACTTGCAGTCACAGCGTCAGGTTTTTGGGAGTTCATATGCAGGATAATCTTTCGTGGATAGAGCATTGCACTAAACTTGCAGCGAAGATCTCCTCTAAGTCATACATTTTCAGATGCTTGCGAGATAACGTATCACTCGATACTCTCAAATCTATTTATTATGGCGAAATACAATCACGACTCCAATACGGCATAACTTTGTGGGGATCATCAACTGCCTCTAGGCAAGTATTTCTTGCACAGAAAATGGTGATACGATCAATTGTAGCTGCTAAACACACTGACTCATGTAGACCAATTTTCTCCGATCTAAGGATTCTCCTTTGGCAAGCTTGTATATTCTAGAAATTTGTGCCTACATTCACTTAAATAAGACCATGTTTAAAACTAATGCGAAATGCATGATTTAACACTAGAACAAAAAGTAATATACATCGCCCACAGTGTACTCTGCAGTTGACTGACGTTGGACCACACAGTATTGGTATAAAAATTATAACAAATATCGACGGTTGTCTGCACCAATACAGCGAATAAAAAGTTTAAGTTTAACTTATCTCAATACCTTAAGCAGTACAGTTTTTATTCTATTGATGAATTATTTTCGCATATCACGTAAACAGCCACATACATATTGTATAAGCATATACAGATATTAATAATTTTTCAATTTTTCAATTCTACCACTTATATTTTGTTTATAAACTTAGTTATGTAGTAGTAGTTATTTTTTGTTCTTTAATTAGTTATTAGTATTAGTTTTCTTAGTTTCGATAACTCTTTCTTTTCGCTCATCTAAATGTTACAAACACAAGTTGTCCATGTAGATTAAAAACATTATTATTATATTATTTATATTATTACTGGTAATGTAAAATATGAGACTCTAGCACTTAAAGAAAGTAAAAATTAATTCATTACGCACAACAGTATAAATGTCCAAAATTCTTTCTTTCTCAGAAAGTCGTAAATCCTAGAATTATTGAACATAGGTACTTGTAGTCTTCATAGAATTTCATTATTGATTTCAAAAATGAAATAATATATAAGGCTTCCATTTAAAATAACAAAGTTTATGGCAGTTTCCGATTAACCGGAAGTGCAAAGAAAATAAAAATGTTTAGAAAAAGTAACTCTAATTATCACAAATACCATTTTTAAAGGAATAAGTTTCGTTAATCTGAAAGCCTTTAACTACCTATTCCGAACGTAGCGAGTTGTAATTTGTAGGGTCGATTCGAACCTTATAGTCAAGAACCGTTCGTGATTGATTGCGCAGACGCAATGAGTATTTCACCGTTCGGACCTTGTAGTTTCTCGAATTTAAATTCTTAGAATTTCAAATTCAACCGTCGGACTGTCAGAACTGCAATTCAGAACGATTCTAGAACCGTTGAATCAGTTCTGCTAGGGAGCAAGTACTTAAATTCTGAAGTAATTCTAGACCTGCGCATTGTAATTCAAGACATTTATTAGAGTGTCAACTATTTTAGATCATTGTTTAGGTTAAGAGTTGTTACTCTTTGCATAGATGTAAGTAAGCATAAGGCGTTCTTTCTGTTATTTTACATTACAATACGCAAATATTTTACAGTTTGTCAGGTCCAGTAGAATGGACTCTTTACTGCCTTAATAAAATGCATTGAGGAAGCTGTTCTCATATAAAAATACCGGTTTAAAGAACATTTTTTATTAACTCGCATCATATTTAATAACCTATGGACACAGTATGAAATGGTACTTTTACAAAGTGGTAGTATGATGGACGCTATGAAAAGGACATTTGTGATTTGTTAGCCATCAGAGTGCATCGTTCTGTGATGTTAAGGACCGTTTCGATATAAGTCAAATGAAGTAGCTCTAGGTGAATATATGTATATCTATTATCTATCTATTTTTATTTCATTTATTATATATATGGTTATTGATGCATAAATACAAAATAAAACCTTATTTACACTTTCTGTATATTTATTTGTTATTCCAAAGGATCATTATAAAAGAAAATCTAATACTGCCCCTGATTATTCCTTCATCAGGAATCAACAGCACCTGTGATACACATTTCTCTTAGCTTCATATATATCTAACTGTTCTTTGTAGAATTTCAACGTCTTTGTATCCCTTCCAATTTTATTTTGATCATCCACAATCTTTTTTTAAACTACGTTCTAAGACTTTCCACTTATTTTCACAATTCTCTTGTGTGAATAATTGTCCACAGATTTTTCATATTCTAATGCAATTTTATCCCACAATTTCCTCATACTCCGAATTTCTTTTGTCCCAATTTTATCCCTATTTTGTTTATACAATTCTATTAGCCTTTTGTACTATTGATGTCCCATTTCACATGTTCCTTTTTCTATTGACCACCAACATATTCTGCAACAGAATTTAATTTATTTCAGCTTCTAATTATTATTCTTCAAAACTTACCTTCTACAATTTCATTTCTCTAATTTCTATTATCATAAACAAAAATATAAAATGAGTGACACACAAACAAGGAAAAAGTAGTAAGGCGAAACAACTCATTCAACACTTAACTTAGATGTACAGGTTATTATATGATTGTATTATTTATTCCACTATAAATATGCGCGAATTTGAAAAGTTTAATAGGGTTAAATCTTGTTCGAACCGCTAATTTTCAGACTATTTTGGCATTGAACTTGAACTGTCCATGCGCACTAGATTCAGAATTCAAAATTCTAGAACGTTCTCGAACTCTAGGTTCGAAACGAAACCTGTATAGTGAATTCACTTCAAAACGATCTATGATGTACAATTATTATTAATTGTGTGACTGTTTTCATTCATTTGTACATATATATTTGTTATTTTAATTTGTATTCTAATAAACCAACTGATGATTTTTAATTTATGTGTAATACTTATATATGTACTATTATTTCCAAATAGATTAATAAATGTATATATAGCTACACCTGTCACAGCTTCTAAAATCTTTTTGCTTGAAAGGAATACGAAAACGATCGTTCATGCTATTACAACAACAGATCTTTTGCCACGAGAATAAAGGAAGACAGATGCGCGATGTTATTAGTAACGATAAAAATATCCGATAGAATTATCTATTCAACAAAAGCGATGCACCTCATTCACCGCTATAGACCATGAAAAATGTACTATTCCTACTACGTAATTTTACGCACGGTACAATGGAAAACTGAACCAGCCTCACACAAAAGAAGATTAAGCCACAATGAAGGAACAGGATCGGAATGCTTATTTTTTTCGAACTAATATTACTTGCTTGGTAATAGGACGATATTTTTTATTCATGGTATTGTGAAAGTCATGGAGGTGTTTAATGTTATTGTTTATACAATATCTGCCCGTCGTTATGTGCGTTCGATATCAATCAGCTATTTAATTTTCGTTTGCTTTGACGTGTGAACTATACAGGTTATAAACAAAATTACGTGTGGAAAAAATTGAGGGTGGCAATTCCTTTTGTTTTTTAAACTAAAGGAGGTTTTGAAATAAAAAAAGTGTTTGCTCCTATTGTTAAGTGGTATCTTAACTGAATAGAATGTCAAAATATTAGTTTTTCATTTTTCTAAATACGAATTAAGTGAATAAAATGAAAATTTTTAACACTTCTTGGACAATTCGTAATTTCTCTCGACGATTTAAGAGATGGAAAAAGCGTCCTACAACTTGCTTCACACATTACTTTCTTTTCTTACAGTAACGTCATCATTTTTAAATATTACTTTGGATAGCATGATTCATTATATGTAGAAAGGCTTTTTTAAATATTTCTTTATTAAACTTGATAGCTTTTCAAGGAAATTTAAATAACATAGCACGACTTGTATGGAGAGAAATTTTAATCGAACTGTAATTTTAGTAGTAGCAGCTGTAAGCTCGACATTATAACAAAGAATGATTTTGGTATTCATAAAGAAGTAAATGAAAACGAACTACAATATACCTAATTTGGAACCCTGTCCTGTTTGAATAAGTCAAGCTATCCCAAAGTATGTTTAAAAATGGCAATATTCGCCTAAGAAAAAAAAATAACGTGTGAACAAGTAGCAGAAGTGGCTTGTCGTATCCTTTAAAACTGCAGCGGAAAATTAACAAATTGTTCACTAAATGTCTTCTGAGTAGGTAGACAACCTCTACTTATTTCGTGCATATTGAGGCAGGTTTTGTAATGAAAATGGCATATGATCCTCTTCTGCTGAGCTAAGACACTTTTTAAAGGCAGTGGCCAAGCTCGTGATAATTGTTGGTGGAGGCCCTTGATTTTTTAACAACAAACAAACCAGGTTGCGATAATCTAAATATGAATAAAAAAATAAATGACCAAACAAAACAACAGATTCGCGTTGCTTTATATTTAATTTGAACAGCAAGATTAACAAAAAAAAAATGTAAAACATATCAATAATGCGAAAGTCAAGTGAAATTGTTTCTTTGTAAGCAAGAGACGCTGACTTATCTATACTCTGAAGAACACCCAGAATTTCAAATAAAATATCCACTTGCAGAAATATCTGATTATTTACCGTTTGGACAGTGACTTGAAAATATTGGTTTCCTTGCTGCGAATTGCTACAAAAATCACCTAGTTAATCTAGTTTTATTTCTTAATGACATACCCTCCAGATATCACTTTGCAGTTTTTAATGTGCCTTTAATAACTGTGTGCATAGTTATTAAAGACTATTAAAGCTTAAATTTTAATTTCTTCTTCACTTGTTTTAAGTCATAAATATTGGAAACCATGATGAATACTACAACGTTTAGCTTTATTTCAAAGCTTTTTATTTATAATTTACACTTTTAACATTTTATATTTATATACTTGAAAAAGCTTTTGAAATAAAGCGAACGTTGTAAGTATCATTCACGTTTTCAATATTTTAACCTAAAAAGCAAGAAGAGAGAAATTAAAATTATACACATGATCAAGAAATGAAGCTTTAAAATTAGAGCTTAAATTTCCTTCAAAATTATATCCATTCTGCAGAATTGCATTCAAGGAAAATTCCAACCGTTTCCTAAAATCTCAATTTATTTCCTCTCGATGTCAGTTCGCGTTTTCACAAATCTTGATACAATTAAATATTCTTGATAATATTTCCATAAACTGAATCTAATTGACTTCCAATGTTTGTCGATGCTAATCAAGCAAACTTTGTAGAACGGTGAATATGACATCCTGAAATTTTTATTTCCTTGCTCATTTAATATTTGATTCACAAAACTCTATATTGTTCATGTCTTACTTATTTCCTGCTAAGTGAAAAATGGAACACAGAGAAAGCAAAGTTAGGGATTTAACACATTTAACAAACTTCAAATATCACCAAACTTAAGCTTTTTATTACATTTTCAAGGAAAAAAGTATTTTTCAGACCTTGTTTATAATATTATAATGTTAATATTATCAACCACTATTCATTTGTAAACAAGAACAAAAAAAAAAAACTCGATTCACTTTTTACGCTTTAAAAACTCGCTGTTACAGTCATAATAATTGCTTTCCCTTTCACCAAATCCTTAGTTCCTCACCTCACATCGCCTTAGCTCAGCTATTTGCAGTTCCATTGGCCGCATCTGAGGAAAAATAACTGAGGATTTACCTACCCCTTTACCGATGCTAAGTAAGTTCATAATCATCCCTCAGCAATAAGGTTTTTTGCCTGTTATTATTTTGAGGTTAGTTTACTGTTTTTGTTATTTTTGTTTTTTTGTTGTGTTTATGGTTACGTTTTCCCTAAAGTTCTTTTCCAGTATGCCGTAACCAATTTGTGAGAAATTAGGCTGGATGATAGTAAATAAATATGTGCTAAGTAAGTTAGATACATCATATATACATATGCCAAGTAATAATGTAGAACGGGCTCATTTGGCTTTCCATGAACAACCAAATGAGCTTTTTCGGCTAAAGTAAATAGCGGTGAGTTATTGCATACTCACCGCTATTTTTTCCTCGTTTCACCTCACTTATTTTTTCCTCGTTTCTTATGCAAATGGCAAGCAGCTAATCTATCACTTGTCGAAGTCGACCAACTGGGCAGGCCGCAGGCTCTCGTGATTGTAGCCCATTCCTCATCACAAAGGCTCTCGGCAATGATCGTACGCATCGTCCTAGCCTGTAATTTTACTTACAAGGGAACACCCGGCAAGTGTCAAATTCCGATTTCCATGAAACTCATACAGACTGAAAGAGTACCATGGTAGAAACACAACGCATTTTTTTGGTTCAACTGAATCTTTTAGCGGTGATGCACGAGTATGACCTTAAATAGGAAACAAACGTTAATAGTTAATTGTTAATATGAAATATATTTTCGTATAAATATTATATTGTAATGTGTATATGGTAGATTTATTCATTATTTTTAGGAGTTGGGGGTTCTAGTCCATGAGCCGCCACTGCTTAAAGGTGTGGCTTAAGGCCAAAAGTAAGAAACTACTTTTTAAGAAAAAAACAAACAATATTTTAAAGGAAAAGTGCGAAAAATAATCGGGCGATTCTTTATTGAAAATTAAAAAGGTTTTGAAATAAAAATGACATTTGGTTCTCTCCTATCTTCTAAGGTGTCATAGGTCAACAGGGGAGGACGAAATGTCAATTTTATTTCAAAACCTGTCTTAGTTTTCAACCAAGAATCATTCCTTTATTTCTTTTTTTCGCACTTATCCTTTTACGGCTAGCATATTGCTTATTTTTTCTTAGATATTTTCGGTTTTAATCAATAAATCAACTAGATAATTTTGTTCATTTTTGTTTATTAAAATTGGAATACACGATTTTGTTTTATTTTTAATTATTATTATTTTTTTATTATACATAATATAATTACAGATTTTCAAATTTTAATTTACGCATGCATCCTTGCCGTAACTATGTAGAAGAAATACCTATATATAAGAAACACATAATCACGATACAAATGTAAAATAAAATTTAAAAATGTAAAAATCTATTATTTTATGAAAAACGAAAAAAAAAACAATCAAAAATAAAAACATCTCGTGTTCCAGATTAAAAAAGGCTTCTATAGAAAAAAACCGAAATGTCTCAATAAACAAAGTGAAAAAATCACTGTACTTATTTTATTATTTCACACAAAAGCCAACGAATTTGATACTTACTAATATGAACTCACACATACAGTAGTATCCAGTATCAATAAAGGTAGCCTAGCAATTATATTCTTCGAGGTTTCAAAAATGCGTAAATATCAAATTACTTATCTCTTAATGGGATAGGCGAACATAGTTAGAATTAACGCTGTTGATCGTAAGTGAAGGTTTTGTGTGGTCGTATCCACCTGCCAGGTATCGCCGGCTTACTGCAAGAAAATTCCTTATTTTCTTGCCCATGGTATAACGCTGAGCACAGTAAATACTGCGTGGGCTTCTGTTCACCGTGTAGTAATTGTTATTACGTAATACAAGTCTTCGAACTCTAAAGTGCACCTGTATTAATTATTTATATATGTGATACAACGAAGTGTTGAGATTTATGTAATTACTTTAGCGAGGTTTGAATATCCACATATTTATGTGTATTTGTATGGATAAATTAAAATATTAATAGTTTATTTGTATTCGTAAAGGTTGTAGTTTAGATTATGTCATTTAAGGTACTATAAGGGATAAGCTCTGCCTTGGCCATGGTACGAAGTTTAATAAAAAATAATATAATTGCTGTACCTAGCTTATGGGTATCAGTGATACGCTGGTAACTGGGATCGCGCTCAACCAAAAGGCAAAGGTGCATCTAATCTCTAGTTATTCTAACAAAGACTCCAAGGGGGTACCTCATAGGGTCCTTTAAGCCCGGAGTCTCCTTGTCTAAAACTATTACAATTATAATTAATATTTTTAGACAATAAAATCAGAATTTGTGCATCATTTCACCTCGTCTCAATTTCGAACATACATCGAATCAGAACAACGTCAATAAATTTGTAATCTAATATTCACATAGTCCGGCTTCTTTTGTATCACCCTGAGCTGAGGAAGCTAGTAGAACACCACCAAAATAATACTATTCTTATTGCCATTCCAGCGCGCTCAACTCGTTTTGGAAATAAGAATATCAATCACAGAATAAGCAACCTTTAGAATATATTCTTGCTTTTGTAAACGAGAGTAAGGAAAGAATGTGTCTTCGTCATTGAACATAATTAATCTCTGGTCAGAGATTGAGAACTTCAAATGACAACTTAGAGGGTATTCCAAGAAAAAGATATGCACAAGTATAAAACCAATCTAAGTAGAATATTATAATAATGAACCAGAAAGTTGACATTATATGGGTTAAAAAATTATCTGAAAGAAGTGAATAAGGACATATTCAATGTTTACGAACAGCATTGTCCAATCCAATAAGAATAAAAAAAATGTATGGACGACCTTGAGGGAATAGTCATTATCAAGGTTAAGATCGATACATGAAGGCTCTTCAACAGGACCAAGTGTATCGGAGACTGACAGAGCTATACTGAGATGCTAACTTCGTTACAATAAAGCCATCAGAAAGAAGGCAAAGACGAAGTTTCGTGAGGATATACGGCTCTATACCTTATCCTTAAAGTTACCAGCGAATAGCAGAACAGATACAAGAATGACATAAAGAAGCTTCACCGTGAACCAAAGATGAAAGAACACACCTCCTTATGGAAAAAAATGTACCTCAAGGAGAATAGCAAAGACCTAACCAGGGAAGCTATGGCACTGATTAACACATATTGAGACTGCTTTGAGCCAACGGTACGAATCCGAGATGCATTGACCAATAAACAAACTATAGTTAAATTGTACTTAGCCTTTCTAGACAATTGACAGTATTTCCCATAATAAGGCTGCCAAGAAATCTAATTGATGAGAGGTAAACGATCCAAATAATATCATAAGTGATTTTATTAGATTCGTGCAAACAGATGTGAGATATAAAATCATTCTAGTTAGTAGGCAAACGTGTCACAGAGGGTATTGCCTCCCCATTATGTAGAGCCTAACAGTAAATGAACATCAGGAATAGGCATCACCTTTTCTAAACATGCTGATGAACTATAGTCATACCATGCAGGAAAGAAAAATTCAAAACTGCGTTCGAAGAGAAGTGAATTTTTTCCTCTGGGCCGACGTTTCGTCAACTTGCAAATGGACATCTTTCAGAGTGCTGCTTCTGTTGACTGAAACTAAAATATGGACAAACGACGGCCAGCAGAAGTCCAGGGCGAGGATCTAACCCGGAAGCTCAGCATTTTACTATGGTTAGCCTTAGATACTTTCACTTTCTTTCTGCGTACCCTAAAGTTTCAGTTTGCTTCAGTTTGGGATTTTGTTATTTAATATATTCGAGAGGGGTATGCGGCCCTTGGCCAAAGGTATACTCCTGGAGCTCTTTGGGTTACTAATTACATCAAGACACCTTAATTTAATTTTTGATCGATAAAACCGATCGTGGAATTCTCATAAATCTTGATAAATGGAAATCAAAAAACCAAATCATAAATTCTGTTGAATTTAACTATCACGTAAAATAGTTGCAGCAATATTCTATAGACACACAATTAAGGATCTTGGAATTTTGTTTGGTACTATATTACAATTTACTAGCTACATATTGCCCATATCTGGTGCAGTTGCTAAGGTTTTAGGTTTTATGGTATGGATATTTCGACAATCTGACGAGCATGATAGCATTCAACAAATTGTTTTGCTTTCCTTAAAAAATTGACTTTGACAGTGCTTATAAGTTTAATAAGTTAGATTCTATCAGTAAAATGGCTATATAGGATTAGCAACTAGATCTTCTTATATCCAGGCCCTTTATCCTGAAAACGTTCTGAAATCATAGCCTTTTGCTGCTTTCTGCTTTAGGGTATTCTGAACTCAATAGTTTAAATCTTAACTTGGCCATCGTTATGGAAAGGCACAAAACATAGGCTGGGATTTCCAGTTCGTCTCTTAACAGCATTCGCTATTGGCACCTTCTTGGTACTTATTATATTTTAGTGTATAGTGATCAGGTTTGTGGTCCCAGTCTCATTTTAGCAGTCTCCTTTCATACCTTTACTCAGTATGTCTGTCTAAGGTCGAGTTCCAGCACTATTCTTTGGATTTAATGCCTATGTAGTCATAGATGATTTTATAGCTGTGATTGATAGTGCGCTGAGAAAATCCGCTCATATGAAAACCTCTGACGATCTTCAACTGAGTAAATGATGTGCCAGCTTATTCTTCTTCACGTCAGCGTGGTTAAATATCCAAATAGGGATATTAATTGACCGCACTTCATTTCTCGCAATCCATCGATCTTTAAATGGAAATTTCACCCTTGGTTCATGGTTTTCGACCAATAATCATCTTATCGCAGGATTCAGCATCTTGTTCAATTTGTCACTTTCACATTGGAAGACATTAAGGCGTCTCCCTGCAAGTGATTCGATTACCTGCACTTTATAACGCATTAGACGATAAGTAGTGACGAACTCACGGGAGCGAAGTTAAAAGCACCTAATAGTTGTTCTTTCCCCGACATTACACCCTAAACAAGGGGTGGCGGAGACTCTTTTAAGTCGTCCTAATCTTTCCTAAATGAAAACATTCTTGAGGGAGAAATAAGAACCCCGGTAAGGGGATGCTGACATATTTCAAATTTATTTATGTCGTATCCATATACTTACCTACAAGCTAGCGGATGTTTCTGAAGCTTGTGTTTCGCCAATATTAAAACCTTGCCGAGAATGGTTACATGAACGGAATTCCTGTTATTCTTGAAATGGTTAAATGAACGTTGAAAATAGCGAGTTGTAGCATTTACCCGCAACAAAGTTCACGCATATCAATGAATGTTATTCCAGCATTTTATATACGTATGTGTACAATTATAGCATTCAACGAATTTATCAACAGCGTTTCGCACGAAGTACGAAAGCGTTGAAGCACGCCTGGCATCCTAGAAGCGTTCGAATGGGCGTAGATTAATAGATAAAGTCGAACAGCACGGCTTCTATACCCGGTGCATGTGTGTATTTATTGTAATTTGTAGGTTTATTGTGCGTCGTTATCTATTATCGATCATTACTACCATACAGTTCGTGTAAATTCGTGATGGTTCTACCTGCAGCAGCGGGTGACTGGTTTTTATTAACGTTCCTGTTGTCGGAACGTTTCCTATGCTGCGGGCTTCACAATAACTAATTATGTAGCGCACAAGATAAATGTAATGCCAGCGTAGATAATACGGAACAGTTTCTAGGAATGAATTTCACTATTCATGTATTGTTAATAATTGTTGTTAAGATCTATTGATTTAAAAATTTTGAAAGCGGCTTTTACCGTAATGAAAATACTATTATTCTCTTACAGGAATTTCATATTGTTTCATTCGTCGCATTCATACAAATAACTGTTCTATATGGAGTATTGCTCTCGTCTAAATGGACGTATCTCTGAATCTATGCTATTGAGAGAAAATCCCGGTCGCACTCTCGTAAGTAAAAATGAGCTTTCATTGCGTTTTGTTATTATTATTATTATTAAAATGCATTTTTTTGCATTGATTGATTTATTATTCTTATCAAAATAAGTTAAGTTATCCAAAACAGCTCTAAATTTACTGATATGTATTTTGCCTTGAATTGGGTCATTATGCATTAAAAAGTTGACAAATGTTTCTAAGATATGTAGATGAAGAAGAAATAAGCACAGTAATTCAAAACTTAAAAGCGAAATATTCGCCTAATATGTATGATGTCTCGATGTCTCTACTGAAAAATTCCATTTAGTGATATCAACAATTTTATCAACGCATTTTTTGTGTCTGCTACAACTCTCACAAGAATTGAAGAAGGCGAAAGTCGTCCCAATTTTTAAGAGGTATGATGGACAACTACAGACCAGTTTGGATGTTACGTGTTGTGTCAAACATTTTCGAGACTACCATCAAAACTAGACTCATGTGTCATTCTGTAACCTCAGTAAAACATTCCATTCTATCAACCAGGAATATCTCCTTCAGAAACCATATCATTATAGGGTTCGTGATCAACCGCTGGATTTAGTAAGGTCTTATCTCAGTAATAGGAAACAATTGGTGGAATGGTGAGAGGTCTAAACCGAAATTACTCACGCGTGGAGTACGCCAGGGATCAGTTTTAGGACCAATGCTTTTTATCATCTGCGTGGACGGTTTACCTACTAACATATCATTAACACTTTATTTATGGTAGACTAAATAATTACAATCCATCCTAAACCGCGTGCTCCAGCTAAAGGTAAGACACGAGGCTATCTGTTCTAAGTACTATATATATTCCATAACAATTGAAATTTTTCTACTCTAATTAAATAATTTCGCTATGACTATTAATAATAATAACAAGAATATAGTAAATCGGTCAGATATCAGTTGTTATCATGTTTGCGCCGACTTTAGTTATCATTGGCCAAGGGGTAAAAGAAAAGCATGAGAAAACCTTACTCTCCACTCAGAAAGCTATCAGCATTAAGCTTACCAAAATTTAAGCCAAATTAACCAAATCCTCTTAGTTAGTTCAAATATGTATTGTGCCTCAATTTATCAAATTTGGAATATTCCATTTAAATGAATATTTAATTGAATGAACTATAATCTTTAATCTTGTTTTAACAAAGTACTTATTTGAGAGAGACATGCAGTCGATATTGTAAATACGCTAAGTGTTTGTTCCGCATATTGGGGGTGAATGCGAGCATCACTCCGCCGCCATAGTATGCGGCTAAGGAAGTCGCCCTTTCAACGATCACAGCTCTTATTAGACGTTCCTCTGGTAAATACACCAGATTAATATGCATTCAAAAAAAGGGGATACTTCTTTTAAACAAACATTGGTTGTTTTAATCACAGTATAAGTTCCCTATTCAGCAGACAAAAGGTAAATTTTCTTTGACAAAATCATTTGTTTAGAATTCAAGCAGAAGTATGAGTTCGTTGAAAATTAGCATATAATTGAATTCAATCTGTTACTTCAAGAATATTGTTTGTTTGATGCTTAACCATATCTTACTGTTGTAAATAACAATATCAACTTTGTCAGTTTAAGCCAACAATATCGTAACATTGAGTCTCACCTTTATTTAAATTAACATGTCTGTATGTTTGAAACTATTACGGTTGAACTGAATCAACAAAAACTATAAATTATGGGGACGCTAGGGTAATTTCAATGCAACTACAAGAACATTTCAAACAACTATATTGTATGGTTATGCTTATTGATAGTTTTTAATCACCGAAACTAAATAGTTAATCAAAAGATTAGAACAGCTTTCTAGTAACCTCAGTAATATTTAATTTAATATATAAATATTGTTTCGTTTTAGCAAGGAATTTGTTAGAGCGATTGGCTTGAAGTATTTTACCCTAAATAAACAAACTCCGCTGACTAAACAAAATGTTTCAATTATTTTTAATTGAAAAAAAATAATCAGTTATTTAAAAAAATAATCCATATCTAATCATATATAGACGTAGGAATCACCCCGCCACCGTAAGTTGCAATGAATGGGAGGAATCGTTCTTTCAATTGTCACTGCTCCATTTAAATGTTTATTTCGTAAACATACCAGACATATATGTACGTATTTGCCATCTATTTGTACTAAATATGTTCTGTTACTGGAATGAAATAGACGAAGCGTCATCTATTGACAGTTCTGTATAACACATAAGTATTTTACATATTTACTATCTCATATGGGAGAAAACTGCTGCAAGAAAATAAGCAAGGATGTTCTTGATTGGATCTCCGAAAAAAATATTTTGTTGTATATGAAGTAGTGAGGTTGAACGTCTAAAATATTTCGTTAAAACAAAGTGATATTGTAGTTATAGTTGTTTAATAAATAATTTGGTAGAGATAATTAAACTTTTTTGAGTAAATAGCCGTAGTTTCATGAAATAACGAAATACCTTGTTGAATTAATAAAGTTTTTCCTGACAAAATATATTTTCATGTCGCAAATAAATCAGTTTTCAGTGTAAAAGTAATTTATACGTTAGTAATAGGTTAAACGAATGTATGGAATAAGGCATATTAAAATTACAATATGATCAATTAAATTTACCCTCTAGCGAGCTATGTTTAATATAATATAATTTACCCTCTAGCAAGCCATGATGTTATTTATATTACATTACATCATGGCTTGCTAGAGGGTAAATTTAAAACATATTAGATTTTTAAAATACTTTTGGATGGCTTAGGGGTTATATTCCCATTGTAACAATATCAGAAAATCCACGTGTTTTGAATTATTACAAGCACTTTCTATTTCGATCATCACTTTCGCATTAGCTGCACTTACGTACCTCTTTGAAATACTAATGGCTCTTAGGGCCCAACTGCCCTCGGATATTTGATGTAAATATATGATTTGGTTAATTCAATAAATTATAAAGTGTCTGAGGTTTAAATTGAAATATCCAGAGAAATATCAGCTTATTTCCATTGCATAATAGTGTCATGCATTTAAAGTGAAAAAAGAAACAAATTGTTTGTTTCAAATAAGTTTCTGATAAATTTATTATTGATTGATTTTAGATTTCTTAACTTAAGCACATGCATACTTAACATACACGCTTAATAATACTCTATAGATTAAATTGAGTATAGACCTTTTTCAGTGTGTTATAAACGTACTCATCACACTAGTTGTGCTAAATATGTTTTGTTACTGGAGTGAAATAGGAGAAACGCCATCTATGGGACAATTTCTGCAATACATTTAAGTATTTAACGTATTTACTGTGCTATATGGGAAGAAAACTGCTACAAAATACATGTACTACTATTGTACTGTTATTTTTCAATTTCTACAACCCAAAACGTAATTTGATTTAATGCTTCAGATTTGTCTGACTAAGTGCATTTTTAGTTGAATGAAAAAAAAAACGTCTTAACTTTCTAGTAATATTAAAAGAACAATTTTTATTGTTAATTCGAACAAGTTCAAACCTGTTTGAGTGTGGGAACAGGACCTGAGAAATAGCCCCAGGCCTTCTTACTGATAGCCAGCAAATTATTATTATTCTTCTAAGTTTGGAAGAGCCAGCCACCAGGTCATTTTAATTTCGATAGCTGTACCGTCTTCAGGTTGCTCCTCGACTGTTCGCGGAACTGAAACTGACTGCTTTAGTGAAAGGATGGACCATCCTGATGAACTCAAAGCAAATAAAACAACAGCAATAATTATTCTAATATTTAGCAAAAACTTAATTCTAATTATTCTAATCAATAGTAATTAAATTAAAAAAAATTAATGGCGATAATTATTCAGGTGACATTATTAAACTATTTGCTTAATTCCGTCTAACATTGTTCCAATGCAATTTTCATTTATGTATTATTGTTGATTCTGCAACTTTTTATTTTGTTTATGTGCAGTAAATAAATAATAAATGACGACATTTTTGAAGAAAGTGGACAGAAAACCTAGCTCTAATACGGCCTTTCTTTAATATTGTCGCTTCTAATATTTTAGCTTTTTGTTTAATTCTTTTGTCTCCGTTTATGTCTGTTAAACGAACTGCGTTCTCGCTTTTTATAATCAAGGTTTGTTGTTGTCATTTGGGATTTGATTTGAGAAATTATTTGTATAGAAATCCAGTTATTTGTGTTAGTTTTAAAATTTATTGTTGAGCGGCAGTATAAATGCCTCTTTAATTTAAATTTCGAGCTATTTGAAGTTTGTCATTTATTGAATAACGAATTCTTTATTCTCTTCTCATTTTAGTTTACATCAAATTGATTGCTTACAATCGAATAGTGCTTTTAGGAACTTAGTTTTACCTGCCTTTCAACCTTAATGTAAACTGGTCAATACTGATAATTGTTGTACTTCCTGTATTGTGAGCCATCCCATGTCGTATTATAAAACTCCTTGTTACATTTTGCACGTTGCCTTGTATGCAACAATGTAAAGTATAAGATACGGCTAATTTAAGTTTTGTAAGAGTAGATTCAGACGTCTCATTTCTTAAATTATCAGTTATTAACGCCATTCTGCAGAAATGGGTCCGTAATGTTTTTACAACTCTACTAAAGATGATATCTAACATTCATTGTTTGGTTACGACGCACTCCCTCTATTCACTTAAACGATCCAAGTAGCGCTTTCATGTCCCTAGTTAAATTTGAACAGGCCGAATGAGGGAATTGACGTCGAACATTGTGTGTAAATTTGCGCACGAAACTCAAACTACAAAGGCCAAGGTATACAGAATATCTAACTTAAGTATGTACCTACACATATCCCAAGCGTGTCAGAAGCTTCGATGGGTATTGTGTGCTGAGAATGTGGAATTTATTCTGCTAGAAACAGTATTAGACACCGCACTGGATTTTGGTTCTGTATAAATACGCAGCTCGAAGTTATTTTTATGTAATGTAGGTCAGATGTTTTCTTTGTTCCTTTTTCTTTTTTCTTCAATTTTCAGTTGAAATTTGGTGTTGTTTCGTAATGCTGTGGGAAAACAAATATCAGAAACTATAATAAATAATGCTAATTCATCATTATGATGATTTAATTTTAATTGAAGAATATAATAGTAATCAAGCAGAAGAAGAACTAGATTTGTGAGGGTTAGAAGTAATCGCAATGGAGCAAAAAAAAGGTGAATATAGAAACGAAGAAATTATAGAAAATATTAATCAAAGTCCAATCATTCAAAACGTATAATAAAAGAAAGACAATTGGAATTGGCAATGTGCAAATGATGGATCCAGATAGAATGAGAAAAAGAGTACTTGAAGAATGCTGTGCCAGATTTGGTATAGAAGAGGCTTTTCACGAGCCGTCAAGAATAACAACAACCACGAGCACCATGGATAGACAATATATTAATCAACACAGACGTTTCCCTCCATTCAAATCATATGTAATCCACACTTATCTGATCACCTGGCTCAGCAGGTGTCTATGTTTGGTGGAGGTTCCTGCGAATAAAATGGAAAATTATCAATGTGAGAAGCAAAAATATTATTGATATACAAGCAGTTCAAAGGAATATACGAGATACTGCTTGGGATACAGTGATTTCACAAGAAAGGTCGCACACATACACAAAGTTTCATGACGTCTCCTTGGCCATCTTCAATGACGTGTTTCCTGAAAAAGAAAGGAAAGTTAAATTCAAAAACACAAAATCAACATGTGTGCAAGATAATTAGTTAAATTAAATGAAAGCAACCTTAGATGCACCCTTTACTGTAATTAAAACAAGAGGAAATGAAAAAGAAAAGAAACTATACAGAAAACTGAAAAGAGAATACAGGTAGGAGGTAAAATAAATCAAAAAATGGAACGTTATAAATAAATAAATTTAATAATAAGAACTGAGATATATGGCATATAATAAAAACGGAAACAAATACACACAAGATTGGCAAGAACTCCTTCAACGCACTGTATAATTAATAAAAAAGTACATTAACTCAATAAATATTTTATTAAAATTCGTCCAACGAACACTTTTATCAATACAAAGTATGCGCGTTTATTATATTAGTAAATTATAGGTTTATCAATAGAATAAAGAAAATTGTTGATATAATGAATTCGTTATTCACTTGATTATGAATATAATAAGCATAAATTATTGCTTTAAAAATCGGTGTATATCAAAAGTGATTAAAGAAATTTTTGATACAATAAAGCAAGTTCATATTATATATAAACTGGATTATCATATTGCTAACCGTGGTACATTGTATGAATTAACTTCTTTATTGCTTATATGAAATTTACACATTCCGTTAATTAATAATAGTCATAGAAACTATGAATTAAATATTATACCTACTTATTAGTTTCCCAAATAATATAAACAGATTTCGAAAATATGCAGTTAGTATAAGAGAGTCTTTTACACTAACAGCACATTTCCGGCTATACTATTTGGCAAACTTTAGTAATAATTAACTCGCTTAATAATACAACCAATATCAAATAGGTGCAGCTACATGAAAGTGCAATAAATAAATTTACTTACCAATACTATTTATTGATAATTTTTAATATTAGTATACATTATTTATTTCCAATTACAATACATAATTAACAAACTTCTTAATAATTTCTTTTTCTAGTAAGTAATAAACTTTATTTTGTTAATACAATAAACTTACTTTTTCAACGTGACCGTCAATAAACAAAATTGTTCAATATAATTCAATATAAAATAAAAATTATCCATACAATATATCTTTTTCTTATTTTAATAAGCTCAACTCAATAAACGATGTTTGTTAATTTTGTTTTTCAGTGCGTAAACTGAGATCCTAATGAGCTGATATAAACCGACAAATGAAGTACCAGGCCTGGAACAAAATGCGAGGAACTTTTTGCAAAATGTAAGTCAAGGGGAATTAAATACAATATATCTGGCACCCACGGCTTCTGAGATCTATTCCATCGTGAAAAATATAAAAAAAACGAAACAGACTCAAGACATATATGGGCTATCGATAGAAATTCTAAAATATATTATACAAGACATCGCACACCCTTTAGCAACTATATTACACATGTATGGAAGAAGCATTTATCCTGACCAATTAAAACTTACAAAATTAATACCACTACATAAAAAGTGAGAAAGAAAAACCCAGCAAACTACTGACCCATAGCCATAATACCCACCTTTTCTAAAATCTTTGAGGTTGCATTTAAAACAAGGCTCATAAGCTTCCTGGAAAAGAACCATATATTGAGTGAGAATCAGCATGGGTACAGAAAGCAAAAGTCTACTATAACAGCTATGCTAGACTTAGTGGATAAGGTGATGACAGGATTTGACGATGGAAATGAGCTAGTGTTAACTTGCTGTGATTTTACAAAAGCATTTGGCAATGTGGATCATAATCTGTTGCTGGAGAAGATTTATTTCTATGGAATTCGAGGAACTATGTATTATGAAAAGCATATCTGATAGGAAGAGAACAAATAACGATCTACGAGGGCACGAAATCGGATGACGAAAAATAGGAATAAGCGTACCACAAGGATCTGTGTTGGGGCTCTTACTTTCTCCCTGGAAATGTTAGCTGCAACAGTTTGTGCCTAATTACTAACGACACTGCAATTCTAACTCGAGGTCTCAACAAAGAAATTACTGAAATCCGGGCGAACACGGCATTGATGGAAGCAAAGGTGTGGATAATGGGCTACATTTAAATACATTAAAAACACAAAAAATCGTACTAACCACCAAACAGCTTCCAGACAATGAGAAGAACACTGTTGTTTTCTTGGGTCTCCGTCTATCTCATAATTTAAACTACAAAAATTATGTATATGATTTAACAAAGAAGTTATCTTCGACTACTTATGCGATTAGGCGGATGAAGGACATAACCACACATTAAGCAGCCAAGGTAGCATATTTCTCATTGTTTCATTCGCGAACAATATACGGAATACTATTATGGGGACACAAGCCCGAAGCCAGTAATGTATTTCTGAAACAAAGGGAAGCTGTAAGAGTCCTATGTAACGCTCAGTATAATATCCTTGCCGAGAACTATTCCAAAAACAGAAAATACCTACTTTAACATCTGTGTACATATTACCGTGCTTACAATATATACACAAATTGAGGAATACACTAACACCGCACATTGTACAATAAAAACCTGTATCCAATACCATATCAACGTATAAATAGCACAAGACTATTATAGTTTAAAATTCTAAAATCATTTGTCGGGGCATCTTAAAATGTTAGATAAATAGAAATTTAAAGAAGGAAGGTGAAGAGTTGCTAATTTTATACGCTATATATACCTTTGACGAATATTTAATACGAAATTTTAATGTGTGTGTGATGCACTGTTTTAAATTTCTTACATTTTTTTTATATTCTTTAGGTTGTTGATAATAATGTACATGTAGTTTTAATGTATGTATATTATTTATGTGTTATTTAACAATGCATTGCCAGTGGGTGGAAACAACAAATTCATTTATCTATCTGTCTATCATAATTGAAAAAGTAACGAAATCATAAGTACTAAGTACACACTCGGAGAAATGGAAATGCTATTTCAACAATTCTTCTAGTTGCAGATTTTTATGTATCGATATAGTCATTAAGAGTTAAAATAAGCAGCTGTGTTTTACAACCTTGTGAATTAAATAGCTTCCTGGAATTCCTTGATAATGGTCAATGTTACCACCAAACGGATCACTTCACAATTAACTTTTTGTTTTTTCATTTTGTATTAGGAATATTGCGGGTTTATTTATTTAATCAATGACTTAGATTCTGAGGGCATTCCCAGGCTAGTTTGAAGGTTATTTGATATGACATTAATGCCTTAAGCGCCACTTAACTTGTCTTTTTTTCAGCGCCCTGCAGACATCTCAAAATAAAATTAGTAAGATATTTGAAACATTATCTTTGACAAGTCTTATAATCCACGGTCCCAATATACAACTTACTAACTGTATCTCGCAAACTCTCTTATTTTGTACAATGTACACAGACCAATAGTGTGCACCGTATTATTTTCAATAGTTTTATTTCAAAGTTGTAAAAGATTCGCAGTAAGTGGCCATTGATAAATACATGTCCAGCGGTATGAACGGCCACAAATTAATTTAGTGCAATTTCATTATACGTAACCTGCCAATGAAACAAACCTATTTCTATACTATAGATGTAGGTACGCTACTTGGGTAGCGTTTTAATATTATTTTCTAAAATTGAGAACTAATTACGAAACAAATTTGGCCGCTAGAAGAAGATTAACTAGCGGTAGGGCTTACAGGTCGAATATTATAAGCAAAGGGCGGCCCAGCCCTGAAATTTGAAGTTTTTCACATTTCTGCTATGCATCACGTGTAGCCTTGATCCTCATACTTTTTCTACTGCTCCACGGATTATTGCACTTATTTGTCACGTCTTCAAGATGTTGGTCCTAGGACAACTTCGAAGGACCATTCCATTTCCATTTATTAGGAAGAGTAGAGGTGTAAAGAGAACTGTCATTCATATGAAACTTAGAAACTTTCAAAATTCTGTTCAAATTTGTAGATGCTAGTCAAGGTGAAATGAATGCACTTCCACTCAAAATAAAGTAATGAATCATTGAAATGGCAGTTCATAGGTTGGGTAATCTCAAATGATACTGATTTACATTGAAAGTAAGTAGGTTTAACACAAACCGAAACACTATAAATGTTTTTCTATAATCATGTTGGTCGTTAATAAAATAGATAGCTCTACACTTAGAAAAGCATCTGCATTAAGCTAACCAAAATTTTTGTACAGGAACGAAAACAAATCGTTAAGTATTTGTTGTTAGTACAACAATTTATATTGTTATAGTAATCCTAGCAAGAGTTCAATCCAACTATTTGAAACGTATCACGTGAAAAATAATTTAGATATGATAACTAAAATTTAAGTTAAATTAATCCTCTTAGTTAGTTCAAATATATATTGTGCCTTCAATTTATAAAATTTTGAATATTCCATTTAAGTGAATATAAATAATTGAACGAACTATAATATTTAATCTTGTGTTAACAATGTAACAATTGTAAACACGCGAAGTGTTTGTTCCGCATATTGGGGGTTGATCGCGAGAATCACTCCGCCGCTGTAGTATGCGGTTAAGGAAGTCGGCCCATTCAACTATCATAGCTCCTATTAGCCGCTTATGTGGTAAATATACCAAGTTAGTATGTTATAAACGTACTAATCACCCTAGTTGTGCTAAATATCTTCTGTTACTGGAGTGAAAGAGGACAAACGCCATCTGTGGGATAATTTCTATAATACATGTAAGTATTTAACGTATGTGCTGTGCTATATAGGGAGAAAACTGCTTAACTAGATGTGCAGCTATCGTACTTATATTCTTCAATTTCTACAACTCAAAACGTAATTTGATTTAATGCTTCAGATTTGTCTGACTAACTGCATTCTTAGTTGAATGGAAAAAAAAAAAACGTGTTAACTCTCTAGTAATATTAAAAGAACCATTTTCATTATTAATTGGAACAAGTTCAAACTGTAATTTAACTAAACCGA
Source organism: Protaetia brevitarsis (assembly GCA_004143645.1). Lineage (NCBI taxonomy): Eukaryota > Metazoa > Arthropoda > Insecta > Coleoptera > Scarabaeidae > Protaetia > Protaetia brevitarsis. The sequence continues at coordinate 1,948,473 of RXPK01000302.1, forward strand.
TTCAAGCTAAATTCTTTCTTTATAGAACCCGAAAAATTGCTTTGGTTTAACTCAAATCTTAGTCATAATAACTAAAAAAAAACAACAAAGAGCATCTTGTTAATTCAACACAGTAACTTTTCTGAGTGTATATTTCACAACTGTAGATAAAGGTATATTGATATTGCAACAACATGCATATATATCGAAACAAAACTTCCCTCCCTATCCACCTAATGCCTAAGCATTCCTTTTCGTCACACTAATCTAATTCGTCGCGGCACTCTTTCCTCACTTCCATTTCCCCAACCAGATGGCTGTTTACAATTCCACACGTTCGGAAAGTAAACACGCCATTTAGTAGCTCAAACGAGGGGTTAGAATCTTTCACGTTCGAAGACGCCAGGAATGCGTTAAAGCGATCGTTGCCGTTGTACGATCGTGTCTGCCGGTATCTTGCCCGTATCGTTCCTATAAAAATTCAAACAAGTGCCCGCGAGGAAGAGGGACAGAGAAAGAAGGCAACACGTCGCGACACAAAACATTGCTTCGTGACGTATGTTTGCAAGTAAGTGTGTATACAGTGGAATCGTAGAAATACGTATTACTGACAGACGCTGGAAACACGCAGAAGGATAGGTAATATATCGCCTTTTTTGCTATTAAATTAGTCTTCCTTATCTGTCTTCTCGGTGGTCAGAGAACCCGGGAAGAGGATTTAAAGCCGGATGATGTATTCACCGCAATAATGCGCCCTTTAAATCTCTGAAATCAAATGGTTTTTTTCTGTTCCACCGGGTCGTGAAGATAAACTAAGAACTAGCGAGCGAGCGAGCGAGCGCTGAGACAGAAAGTAATCTGTAGCAACCCTTTTTCGTGATGATGTGTGTTTTGGGTCCCTTCCACAGCTTTCAAACGATCGTGTTTGAGCAGGAAATTAAAAGATCGCTTGGGAGTTTTATTTTCTGCTTTTTTTTATTCTGTTATTAAACTGAGAGGCTTCCTTACATAAAAAAGGGTAGCCAGGGGTTGTAATTATTTTTTCGTCGCTTTCATTTTATGGGATAAATAAATTATGTTGTCTAAATTACCTACGTGGGAAGTGAAAAAGGATTTTTCGAAATTACTTTCGTGGTACTAAATTCTAGACTTCGCAATAAATATATTTCTCTATTTCACGTATACAATGATCACTTTATGTAACTGTTTTTCCGCTTCGTGGCACTTTTTGTGGAGACATTTTATATGGGGTTGTTAGTGCAACTCGTGGTTCACATTTCTCATTTTTATGTAAGCTTTTGCATGGAGTTACGCATTACACAAGAATTGTATCGCAAATATGGAAACATTGAAATTCCATCCCATTTTAAATAATAAAAAATAAGCGCAAATTAGTGCGAAATAGAATAATACTCTAAAAGATATGTGTTACAACGACTGTTCTAATACTCCTACGTTTAAATCACTCATATTACAACAATCATTGTAATAACATACCTATAATGTTTAAAAAAAAACTATTTTAGTCGAGCTTTCCGTACTGGGTATATACGAAGAGTCAGATAAGTATAAATTTTAGACATTTGTGATATTGACCTTTGTATAATTTTTGCAATTTTCGTAAGGTCATGCAATGCATAAGCATACTTTATAGAATGAAGCAATAGTCATTATAGTTTATAATGTTGATGGTTCAAATTTTCTTCCAATTTCCAAAAAAATTAACCTTTCACTAATTAGTCAATCCCAATTTTTACAGGGGTTTGACTAAACTTCTGCTTCTTTCACCATGTCTTCTAATTTGTTTATGCAAAATTTTCAAGTCAGCCTATTTTCTTTATCAATCTTTTTCTCATTTCAAGAATTTCTGTTAAAATATTTGTTAAACCGCATCTCCATTTAATTTTCTTCTATATTTAATGTATTTTAAATGTGTATAGGTATCTATGCTTTTATATTGGGTGTTCCTGGAAAATGACTCACTTCTACTGCTGAAAAGAGGAATTTTAGAACTGGGCAAGAATCAACTTTTTTAACTTATGACTAATTAGCGATAGATACAGCTTTGGTGGTGCTAAATGTAAATGTCGGAAAATGTACATTATTCAAGGCTACAAAAACATTCAACATATTCAAATGGCAAAAATAATGACCGTAGTTAGGTATGTATGTAAATAAAAGGGTGATGTTACACTGCGACCTAAAAGATCTGTTGTGTCCCCTATCCTTGCTGCTTTACAGCTGGCCTTCCAATCCTATTCCTTTCAGAAAGTGTAGGATATCAGAGGGCCCCAGTCTAGGTAAGTCTCCCTCTTCGATTTCACATGCTCCCAGATGCAACGCCCTCGAGTTGCACAGCGCTACGCAGTTTGAGAGGAGGTGGATGGGTGTTTAATCCTGTTCCCCACAAAATGTACATTCAGATTCCTTTTCCAATCCAAGCTTACTCAGGTGTCTTGTCAGTCTACAATGGCCTGAAAGTATTCCTGTTAACATGCGAACGTTGTTCTTACTCAGGTTGATGCATTCTGTAAACCTCTTCCGGTTATAAGTTCTCAAAAGGATATTACGTTGCCTCATTCCCTGGAGATTTTCCCAATGACCGTAGTTAACAATTGCTTAAGTTTTTGACCGTTCACTTCCAAACAACCACAACATTTCCTTTGTGTTTGTTCTACTTTCAATTGATCCAAATGCTAGAGTAGCTTCTGTAATTCTTCGATATAACAAGAAAAAAGCATTGATGCAATTTCACGAACAATAAGAAAAGTCGGTAGATGCTGCAACCTTGGACATCACACAACGTTTTTTCAGGGTGAAAGCTATGCCAGTAAAACGCATGCTACACATAGTGAAATTTTCATAAAAGCGTCATACATAAATTAACTAACATTTTGTTTAACACTCAGATGGTGTTTAAAGCACTAGGGACGCATAAATACAAATTAAAACTGACCTGAAGCTGTAAAGACATCCTAAATATATTAAGAACGGCCACCAATTTATCCCTAATCTGGTAACTGGGCCCCCACCCATTCTTGGAAATGAAGAAACAGACACTCTTGCTAGAATGGATGCTACGGAGCAATTTAAGGGAACAAAACCTTCCATTGGCATAGCATCTATATTAGCTAAACATCAAATTAATTTCTGACCAAAACAGGAGTTACTCCATGATTGAAACTACGTAAGCTTGACCGTGAGATTCAGAAAGCACCCACACCGAATCGTATTCTCCCCTTAGGAGTATGCACCACGATCTTTCAAGCAAAGGCATACGCAAAATTGCATCGTTTATAGAAATTAATCGGAAGTGATATAAAAATAAACGGATCTATATTGCAACAGACAGTTAGGCGTTATTGAGGGCGCCAGTGAACCCCAAGATGCAATCAAGACGAAGTTTAGAATGTATTCGAGAACTTAGTAGCCTGACAAATAAAGTCTGGATATTCGGAAAACGAAGAAAACAAAAAAAGCTGACGAATGAACAAGAATAGGCGCACCAGCTTCATACACAGTACGTTCGACCGCCTTAAGATGCGCTCAGTTCTGGGACAAACGGCATTCCTAACAATGATTCAATGCTATTAAATGCAAATAAAAGGATTCGAGTACTAAACTGCTACTGCACTCAGAAAAGTTACTGTGTTGAATAAGCAAAATGCTCTTTGTTGAATTCTTTGGTTATGATGACCAAAATTTGAGTTAAACCAAAGCAATTTCGCGGGTTCTATAAAGAAAGAATCTAGCTTGAATCTGTTTATTTAAATTAAAGTTTCAATTTGTTCTAATTATTAATAAAAATGGTTCCGTTAATATTACTAGAAAGTGAACACGTTTTTTTTTTTTCTATTCAACTGAAAATACGGTTAGATAGACAATTCTGAAGCATTAATCAAATTACGTTTGGGGTGTTGGGAATTTATGAATATCAGTACGATGGTAGCACATCTATTTTGAAGCAGTTTTCTCCTTATATAGTACAGAAAATACGTTAAATACATGTATTACAGAAACTATCTCATGGCGCTTCTCGTATTTCATGCCAGTCACAAAACACATTTAGCACAAATAGCAAGGCAAATACGATTATAAACTATTAATCTGGTATATTTACCTGATAAATATTTAATAGGACCCTTGATCGTTAAAAAGGCAACTCTCTTACCGCATGCTACGGCATCGGAGTGATTTTTGTATCTTTTTGGACAAACACTTGGCTCAACTCCATGTTTCTCCATATTATTCTCTCAAATACGTGCGTTATTAAAACAGATATAAAGATTATAATAGTTCAATTGAATATTCATATAAATGGTATATTCACAAGTTGAAGCAATACATATAAGAATTAACTGATAGATTTTTTGGTTAATCTGACTAAAATTTTGGTGATCATGATTAGTATTTCAACAAAATTATTTTAGGTTCTGAAATAAACCAATCATTTTCTTCAATAAGGCAAAATCTGGTTGACGTAACCAAATAGTTTTTTTTTCGTGTACAGAGAGAGTTGTGTCAACAAAAAAAAAATCAGGTGATACGTTTCAACGGGTTCGATTGACCTCTTGCTAGAGTTACCATAATATACAAATAATTTAAGGTCGTCAGCGAAGAGTAGGTTTAGGGCCAGGATACAACATTACAAATATCCTTAATTAAAAATGAGAAATAAAAGAAGGCCAAGATTGGTTCCTAGAGGAACACTAGGAGTAGGATAAAAATAAGATGATTTGTGGCTTATGGATCTAGCATAGTTTTTCCTGTTCTTGAAATAAGAATTAAAAAGACTAACAAGCGGCGAAGAGAAGCCGATGGCATCCAGTTTATAAAAAAGTAAAGTGTGATGAATACGATCAAAAGCATTCGTGATGTCCGTGTTGCCAACTTGGTGAATTTTCCACTAAATCTGGTGTATTGAAAGCACGTCTCGGTGTACACAAATCATATTCTAGTGGCTAGTGAAAAGTTTAGTGAATTTTCTTTAATTTTATAAATCTAGTGAATTCATTGAACACGAAGACTAAATTACATATACATATATATGTAAATAAATAAATAAAAGTATAAAATAAAGTAAATAAGGATATGATTATGATTTTATGAAACACGGTTACAGTTGTATAGTTGTGCAGTGGAACCTCGTTAACCCGGATCAATTACAACCAGACCTGATCCAGGTTACACGGACACTAGGCTACAAAAAAAATAAAATAAGACAGTACCTATAGAAAAATGAGTTCATTTCGTAGATAAACAAATACACGCACAAAACAAACCGAACTAACTATTTGATACAACGCCCATTTCTAAAAAAAAATATATTCGTCAAAATAGATCCGGGTTTTCTGGAGATCTGGGTTCACGAGGCCCGATTTAACGACGTTCCACTGTATAATGTTGCAAATTATTAATACTTGACGACTACCTAATAAGTGTTGTATTAAATTCATATATAATAGACAAAATGAAATGTACTTTGTGTAATAGGTTTTTAAAAGTAACATTGTGCAAATTATAATAAATAAAAAATTAAATAAAAAAGGATTTGTAGTAGAAAAACTATTAATTACATAAATATATAAAATATTTTTTTTTGCTTTTCTTAAAATAGTTTATAAAGTAATTCCTTTCCCAATTCTAGTGTTTTTCTGGTGAAATAATCCCGATCTAGTGAAATATGTCTTCTGTTAATTGGCAACACTGTAGGTAACATGAGTTTGCTTATTGTTATCGATATTACTAGATATAAACTCAGTGCTCTCCGCTAAATTGGTAACAGTAGAGTGCTACTGACTGACGTTTACTGACGAAACCATGCTGGTTAATGCTTATACCCAATAAGAACATAAACGTTAAGAAAACGTTGTTCTTAACGGGTAACCGAATGTTACGTAACGTTTATAAACGACGTTGAAACGACATATCTATGTCCCGACAAAAAACGTTGATAAAAAGTTACTTTTTAAGCGTTATTTCACGTCATATGCTAATGTTATTTTAACGTTTACTTTTAATAGAAAATATCGTTAAATAGAAACGTTTACCACAAGGTGTATTTTAACGTTTAATAAACCACCTCTGTAAAACGTAAAAAGTACGTTTATAGTGCTACGTGATATTATCGTTCAAAACAAACGTTTATTGCTAAGTGGGGTTCAACGTTAATAAAATTTCTATATCAAACCTTTATAAGATCTGATAAAGTGACATATATATCTAGATGTGATATATATGTCACTTTATACTTACAGTGTCGTTTTATGTGTTGATAACGAAAAAAATGGCTATAAATTAAAAGTCATAATGTCCAATACTAAATTTAATTTTATTTTAAATCATTCAATGATCACATCATAGTATTGAACTCAGGATAAGCTCTTCAATGAAACATAATGCTTCTTCAGAAAAACTAAAATGTAATTACCTATAAATATAATACAATGCAATAATAACAATAATAAAAAGATAATAGAATCCTTTACCAAAACTAAGAAAGTAACGAGGTCATTTCATTTATAGATATATACATTTTCCCTTTTTCTGCACATCCAGGTCTTCTACCCAAACAGTCCATTGGGGCTTTGGTATATTTCAACCAGTCTTCACTGCACTGTCTGCTGTATTGTATGTATTGTTAATTGAACTTTAAATGGAAGACTCAAACAATATGTATCATAAGTAACACCAAGGACTTACAGGCTGTAAATTTTAGGATATATATATAAGTTAATGTTTACTTTGATTGGATTCCTAGATTTTTGTATTACAAACGAATGAAAGTATTTAATAGTCACTGTATATTGTTACTATAGTTTCCGTATTACCTCTGGTTCCCGTTTTGTGAAAACTAAGTGTTCTTTCCCTTCCAGTTATGCTTCACTGCAACGACGTCATGTAACAGTAATTAGAATAATTTCTTTTACACAAGAATCCAGATTTTAGAACCATCAGCATTCGCTAACCTATATATTTGAAAATGAAGTAAGAAGGTGGTGTATACTAAGAAACCAGGTTCCTCAAGAACAAATTTTAGAATATGGCTACTATGCTGTTTTGCCAATTGTGTATATGCATATACATAATTATACGTGCAATGTGCATCGTATATGCAAATATAACCTGGATAGACTTAATTGATGAGGTACCTAGCTACTCACCGTTTAGTTAAATTCACTGATTGTTGCGTATCACATATTAATGTAAAACTTTGTTATAAAGATAAAGAAAAGTTCTAACACTCGACTAGCGTAGTAAACATGTGACTGCAAGTGCACCGTGCACGTTGCAGATGCGCAACAGGGGTGGAAGAGTTTATTTGAAATGGGGGAGGGATGATACATTCATCTGTAGTGCAGTTTTAATACAATAATTGTGTTTACCTATTGTTAAATACTTTTTGCATTCATTCATGCAAAAGCACATCTTATGTTAGAACAAACAAATTTAACACCATTTTATTTTAACTATACTTTATGCATTTTTTTAATTATACTTATGCGTTGGATTGCAGTTAATAGTTTTCCATATTTCGCGTTGCTTTTTAACGTAGAGTAGATGGTGAAACTACAACGTTTTATCTTAGTTATATCTAAACTATGCGTTACAGTTCAGCTACTATATTTTCATTTTTCAACGTTGTCTTTTCACATAGAGTAAACGGTGTAACTAAAACGTTTTATTTTAGTTATATTTAAACTACGCGTTACATTTCGGTTAATAATTTCTCATCTAAAATAAACGATGCAACTATAACGTGTTATTTTAGTTAAATTTAAACTATCCGTTACATTTCTTAGTTAATATAACGTTTCTTTAATGTGTAGTTAAAAGTTGGTTATATAATAAACGTGTTAATTATAACCATTAACGTTGTTTTCAACCAATACAACGTTATATTCACGTACATGTAACAACTTGTTCTCACGGGTAAGAGAATAAACTTGTGGATAAATGCAAGAATAAACACATTTTTAATAGTAATAATAATAATAATAATAATAATAGTATCTTTATTATCCAACAGTGTCTACACACCACTTACAGGATACATCTATATAAACATTTAATATTATACAGTGCCATAAAAAAGAAAAATAAAATTAATAAATGAATTAAAAGATCGCATTCGGATAAATAATATTTATATTTTGAGCCATATGTGTTAATGGGGCCTTCCTCAGGGTGTTGGTATTATATCTCTGGACACGCAGAATTTCAGTGTGGCGAGTGTTGTAGTTGGGTACTACAAAATGTATCTGCGATAGCAAGCCGGGTGCATCAATTTTGTGTCGCAGTAATCTTAATAAAAACAAAGCACTATATCTTTCTCTCCTTTGTTGTAAGGATACGAAACCATGTTGTTGAAGAAGGTCGTTGTAATTTGTGCCTCTATTCGGGTAAGTACCATCTATTTTGTATGAAAGATATTTCAAGAAGCGCTTTTGCACGCGTTCCAGTGTTAAGTTAAGGTAAGTGTATATCGGATACCAGATAGTTGAACAGTATTCCAATTTGGTTCTTACAAGCGAGCAGTATAACGTTTTTAACGTTTGAAGATTTTGGAAATTGCGGGAAGATCTAATTAAGAATCCCAAGCTCCTTAATGCCGAACTGCAAACTGAGTTAATGTGTTCAGAAAATGATAAATTACTATCAAAGAGAACCCCCAGGTCTCTGAATTTTGACTGTCTTGTGATAGAAACGTGATTTATATTGTATTGGTAAATGATGGGGTTAAACAATTTTGTATACGATACAACTGCGCATTTATCTACATTAATCCCCAAACCATTGCTCAGACACCAGCGATGAATCTTAGTAATATCTGATTGTAGGGCGATGCAGTCGGCATTAGTAACAACTTCTCTATATATTTTTAAGTCGTCGGCATATGCCAACACTTCGCAGTCTAGTGACGTTATTAAGTCATTTATAAATATATTAAAAAGAAGTGGTCCAAGATTAGAGCCCTGTCCTACACCGGAGCAAACTCTGAAGCTGTTCGATGTAAATCCATTATATGCGACGTAGTTGAGTCTGTTCGTCAAATACGATGTTAATAGTTTTACAAGATTGTGAGACAAACCAAAAGAGTCAAGTTTCTGAATTAAGAGTGAGTGATCTATTACGTCAAATGCCTTTGACAGGTCTGTATAAATCACATCCACTTGGCTTCTATTATCTAATTTTTCGCTTATGTACTGCGAGATGTGTACTAAATTGGTCTCCGTCGATCTGCCCACCATAAAACCATGTTGGTTATCAGAAATAAGGGATTTAACATTTCTAAAGATATGTGTATATAAAAGATGTTCATATATTTTTGCAAAGTTACACAGTATGCATATTGGTCGGTAATTAACAATATTCGAGGTATCACCCTTCTTAAATACGGGAATAATCCTTCCAAGCTTCCAAATGTCCGGAAAAGTAGCCGTTTTTAAAGATAAATTGAATAATTGAGTAAGTGGTTGAACAAAGTGTGAAGAGCATTTCCGTATAATATAGCTTGGAATATTGTCATGGCCTGACGTTGTTTTAGCTTTTAAATGTCTAATACTATTTAAAACTTCTGATTCTGTAAAATAGTTTATATAAAGACATTAAACATTGGCACATGTAGCTGTTGATTTTATACTAGGTGAATTTGCTTACGCTTTTTCAAAAACTTTAGCGAAGTTGTGGATAATGGCTATTGGTCGGTAATTAGCAACAGCCTGTCTATTACCCTACTTAAACGCAGGAACCAAACGTGTAGTTTTGCAGATGTCGGAAAAGCAAGTGGTATTAATAGATAATTAAAAAATGTGATACAATGGTGAAGCAAAAATATACGCGCAAAGATTGGGTATTTTAATTACTTAACTGTGTATCCTCAAAATATTGACCAAGTGATATTGTCCGTTCCATGTGTTTAATTTTCTTTGCTCTTGGTATATTTTTAACTACCACATAACTGTGAGCCAAAAAAAAATCTCTTTATGTCAGCAACAATATCGGGATTTTGTCCATTATTTAGATGAAAGTGCGTAATAAATCTTCCCTTTCTTGTAGATTTGGTACAAAAAATTCGACAAAACAGTTAATTCACCGCGAACGTTTAATGCCCCGGCAGTAAATTCAACGCCGCCGAATAAAAAAAAATCGCATTAAACGCCAAAAGCAGCGGAAAACGCGAATTTAGGGGAGTAACGCGCCGACTGCACGGGACGTTTCCGCCAGACGCTTAAAATTCCGGCACGCGCGCTCACCGCCGATACAATTTCAAAATTTAATATCACCGGCAATGAAAATCCACGTTCCGCTGACTCAGCGCGAACGCGCTTTTTCCAACGGTCTTCCTCCCATTTTCCGAAGGTGATAAATGACCTGCTCGATTTCGATGCGGAGCAGAAAAACGTTCGCAGCGCGTGAAAAGGGAATTTCGCGAACGGGAAACTCTCGGCTGCGCTACGAACTAAATTCGGAGTTTCTCGATTTAAAGTATAGTGAAGTAGTATATGCTGATATTGAAAGGGCGAATTGGTGCAGTGTTAAAGTTTAAAACGGGATTCTGGATATTCCGTTAGGCAGCTCATATGCGTGATCCCATCAAAATGTAAATCGAGGGAATAGGTAAAGTTTAGGTCTATTTTCTGTAAAACTTTGGTGATTAAGGTGAAAGGTTTGTAGATAAGATGAAGTTATTTTTCTCTTTGTAGTTTAACTTAAATACATGCTTTAAGTTTATAATTATGTTAAAAGATCTTACAGCTTATAGAGATCAATATGTATGTTGTAAAACACGAGCGAAGTATTGATCAAATAAACTTGTTTGTAATAACTAGAGACCGGATTATATGCAAAGAAAAATTGGAATATATGCATCGATTTTTGAGAAAATATGCATAAACCTGGGGCTATATATATGCAAAAAAATTGCGACAATATGCAAAATTTTTACATAAAATAAATAAGAGCAGAAATTACATTAACTTTATTGCACAATTTTTGTTCTCAACATATTTCTAAAACAATTTATAATTAAATGTTTTTCAAAATTGTGTAAAAGAAAGTTTTGTCTTCTATAAGAATACATATGTTTCGGAATAGAAAATCTTCTTTCAACATCCACAGATGTAATTGGTGCATTTTTTAACTTTGCAATATATTTTAAACTAAAATTAAAGTCGAAATCAATTTACTGTTTGACTTTCCAAAATTTTCTTAACTTTCTTCAATTTCAAATACCCCGCATTTTTATTTATCACTTTTTTAAATTTATCGTATATAGAATTACCTCTTGTACCCTTAACCTTCTTACATAGCATATCAAATTCGTCTACTATTTCGACTGATTCCGAGAGCCTTTCTAGTTTACGAATGGAACTTGAAAGAAAGCTATAATTTGACTTAATATACAAAAGGTTTTGCAGCAATTCTGTTGATGTTACTATCTTTTTACAGTTTTCTAGAGCAATGCAGTCAGCAGTGATTTCAAGAATTACATTTTTTATTCCTTCAAAATTATCGGCGAAAAAAAATTGCAGCCTCAAACCATGTACGCCATCTCGTAATAATGGGTCCAGGAGGCAACTTAACACCGGGAAGTCGCTTCTTATAAAATTGGATTCGTAAAGGTGCTTTTAAAAATACTTTTTTGACATTGCTAATTAAATCATTGATCAAAGGGAATTGATTCCTAATGTCTTCGGCCACACGATTGAACCCATGTGCTAAACAAGTGGTATGAATAATGTTACTATAAAAAAAAAAATTAATTTTGCGTGGCTTTTATCATGTATGGTGCAGCATCAGACAACATTAGTAACATTTTTTCACAACGTATACTTCCAGGTAAAAAGAAATTTGATAAACCTTCTTGAACGAATTGGACAATTGTCACATTATTTGTTTTTTGACATTAACTTAAATATGATTTACCTGCAATATCTTCATGAAGAATTCCTATTAACAAATGGGCAATATAACGGCCACACTTATCCGTACTTTCATCTACCATGATATAAATAAAATTATTCCCTACCAATTGTTGAATTTCTGCTATTGTTTGCTGGTAACAAGATGTGACATAATTTTTTCGTAAGGTGCTTTCGTCAGGTATATTATGTTTGCAATTATTTTGCAGAAATGATTTCAAATTAACATTGTTTAATCTTGCTAATGGTATGTTAGTTCTTGTTCTGAGTTTCGTGAAGTTGATGCTACACATTGACGTGTAGATTGCTGCACACATGCGGATCGCTTTAGTTTTTCACATTTTTCAATATGTGATGGAGTTTTAGCGTGTTGACCAATCAGGTATTTTCTCTCAAAAGACACCTACAACAATTAAAATGTAAATTGTATGTCAAAAGTTAAAGAATTTAAAAACAATTGTAAAGCTTTTAGTAAAATTAAACTTACCAGTTTACTGCAAGCTCGACAAAATATTTTGTCGCCACCTTTACCAGTTCAGGATATTGCTTAATCCATAAAGAAATTTTGTTCGCTATACTCATTGTATGTACGCACAGTATTTAAAAACGTAACACAATTACATGCTGTTTGGCTGAAAGATATTCAATGAATGAATAGTTTATTTGGGAATTAATAATAGTAAAACGTATTTATCACATCCCTTCTGCTAGGCGAAATTAAACACGTGCAGTTCTTGGAAAAAAGTATTAGAGAAACCAATGTAAAAGATTTATCGTTCTGAGAATTGTCGGTTGTCGATCTACATTAGGAATTAGTAGGAATTTTTACTAATAGAAAGGACAAGAAAAAGCTTAAATATGCAATATATGCAACTTTTGTAAAAATATGCATAGAAATGCCTAAATATGCAATACACTAATTAGCGGTAATTAACTTCAATTAGTGTAATACGTCTACATATACACTATAATTAAAGATATGCAAAAAATAAAATATATGCACTTTGCATATAATCCGGTCTCTACTAATAACATAGGGAGAAAAATATAGAAAATTTTACTACAATATTGTAATCATTTTAGCACATATAGGGACAAGTACAATTTGTAGATATATTTACTATAATTGTACGATACCTTTGTTAATTCTCACTATTTGTATGAAAGAAGTGAATTAACAGTCAGCTTTTTTGTACAACGTTGCTGCGTTACTGCTATTTACTGCAGTAAAATTTTGCAAAATTTTGTATGACTTATCTATGTCTCGAGGAGCATAAATAAATACGCTTTCTTGCAATATCTAGTTTGTTTGATATTATTATGATTTTATAGTAAATAGTATTTACTTTTGTCCAAGCATTTTTAAAATAATACATGAATTTTTACCACAATGTTGTATGGAAAAGTTTTTCACGTGTTACTAGTTGCATACCATATCGGTCCGTGTACATTATAGGCAAAACATGCTAAGCAATACGCCCTCTTCAGGTCATTAAAGAAACCTTTCAAATAGACATTAATTGCATGTGGTTTGTATTTGATCGCATTAGTTTCGAACAGTTTCGAATGGTCTTGTACAATTAACTAAAAAAATTATGTCCCAAGTTCGGAAGCGAATTCGTAGATGTAATTCTAACATATCTAACATATCATATAAACTATCTAGATGATTTTTTATTTTTTATTCATGACTATTTAGTTCAATTCATTATTTGAAATATTTCCTAGTTATCGTTCTGTATATATTGCGTGAGTTCCATTAGAGATATTTATAGAACAGCTGTACATTCATACAGACATTATCTATAGCAATTTAAGAGCAAGCTAAGAACTCCACATCAAAAAAGAGAAAAACCAATGATAAATGTAATTTATTTACGAATCAGTGGTGTAATACTGACAATGCCGGTAGGACTAACCTGGCGCTGGGCCATGCCTAACGTAATTTATCGAAGCATGCAGTGTAATTTATACTATACTAACTTATTACAACAGGTAATGAAATCGAATTTATAATAGAGACGGGAATATTAACTGTTAACCGGCGAGAGCTTATGAAACGCTATACGCTCGCACAGATGATAAATTGATTATTTTTCTTCGCGCACATAAATATAAAATGTATGTATGTTATCTTAGTTTCTTAATTGGTTCGTAGAAGCACAGTAGATCGCTTCTAAGAATAATATACATACGCGCACCTCGTAACTTATACCACCGAGTTCGAAATAGACGGATCGGCCCTTAGATGAAGATAAACTGTTTAACTTTCAAATCCTAATATTATTATTCATAAAACTACCTTTATGTGTGCATATATGAATTAATACGCGCATAGATATAACAAATTAGGTGTTGTATATATAAAATTTTATGGCCGCTTGATTTAGTACTCATCGAAATCTTAATAGCGTGACGAATTGAAATAAATCAAGAAGATGAAAGGAAGCGTGCATTTCGCAGAACTTCCTACGCTGTAAACGAGGTAATTTAACATTTTTAAAGAAGTAATGCGCTGACAAGGAAAGATCGTGAGCTATAAAAAATCTATAAAGCATAAACCATAGATTCTTCAAACATTACCAGTTTCTAGACTCATTCAGAGTTACTCGAAGAGATTATTTGTTGCCGCGGAAGTTTAATTTTAGGGGTGTAATCTGATCTTAAAATTCGATCCAAATTTCATTGATTCAAAATAGCTTTTAAACGGGAAAAAATGAAAGGAAAAGTTTAATGGAAGATTTGCACCCTTTAGGCAGGCCTTTTCGGTTGCTGTAGCTATTTATATAGAGGGAGTTTTAATAATCATGGAATGTCATACGTTGTGCTTATTGGTGCTTATTTGGTCGAATTTTAGAAATCAATCGCTGTCTTTGTCATCAAATAGTGTTTACAAAAATAATTTGGAAGTAATACAAGGTATCCATAAAATGACGATTTTAGACATATTGCTTTATTCTAAACGGGTTGAGTTGAGTTGAGTTAAGTAAGAGAAAACATCAGCATGGTTCGATTAATCGTCCCGTCTACTACGACCAGCAGAGTTGCAATAGACCCTAGTGGTCGCGCAGATGTTATCTTAGAGTTCATCCAATAAGTTCAGGTCCTTAAAGTAGCTCAGTATCTTGCTGAGTGAGATTGTTTTCAGGTCTTCCAAGGAAGGGCCGGCCTTTCCAAAGGTTACATACTTGATACTTGTAGTAACATGGCAGTAGCAGAAAGGCTCTTCGTCTAAGCACAGTCGGGCATTCTGTCTCATCAGCGGGTCCGATTCTGTGTAGGCGCTTTCTCACCTGTAAAGACAGAGACAATCACCTTAACATTTTTACGGCCAAATTCTAGCGGCTCCTAGATTCCGGTATGACTAGGTATGATATACCCTCTTGCATGCGTTAAACTGGAGCAGTTGTTCCAGTATCGGAGCACTTGCTGTTTTGCCTAGAAGTTGATTTGCTGGTAAGCTACCGTAGGTGCTATGGCAATGGCAGGTTTTGGGAGTTTTTGGGAAAGATGACTGCTTCCTCATTTCCAAGAATGAGTGAATGCCCAAGTACCCAGATTGGGGAAAGATTATTAGCCATCTCTAATGTGTTTAGGGTGTGTTTACATCTCAGATCAGTTTTGAGTTGCAGATTTTTATTGATTTGTGCGTGTTCCAAACGGGTAGGGGAGACTGGGGCACGTTCGAACACGGGGCACATTCGGACATTTTGAAATTACCCCTTAAACATCGTGTTAGTTCAAAACGAAGCTTACGCCAAGTTGCTAGTGAGACGTGCTATTGTGTACCCAAAAGAGTGCAATTATTTAGAGCAATAAACAATTTTTTTACTGAAGAACATTTGGTTTTTAAAATCCTGTAATAGTATTTGAGATAAGTAGCATAAGCTTTCCAGGTTTTATTTTTAAACTGAGCTTCCTAGCAATTATACATCGTGAAATACCGTTAAATAATTTATAATTAGATAGCAGGTTGATAGCACCTCACATTCAGGGAATTAATTTTTATTATTTTGAACAAAACTGTGTATGTGGGGTACATTCAGACAATTAAGCTGGGGCACGTTCGGACTGTTCGAACCTGCCCCATTGGAAACTACTACTAATTAATATTATATCTGTTCATAGAAAATGGTCCACACCTACGTAAAAAAAAGCTAACCTAGGACAAACTTCCGAAACTATTTAAAAAAAATGTCGCAATAAGCGTAATTAGAAAAGAAAAGAGCCAAGACAAGCTGCTTTAGAGTTCAATATTAGAAAGTCAACCCTCTTTGATCGAATTAAAGCAATGAAACGGAAATATGGAGACTCGTATAATGATTCTGGAAAAGAGGTGGAAGAAGAAACTGCAAACTGCCACCTTATTCGACGCGTCGTATGCAGCCCCTAAATGTGTATGGGCCATTCAAAGCACGATGCAATGTCGCTTTTAAGGATCATATAAGCAACAATCCTGGGAAGATGATAAAAATTCAGGAAATCCCAAAAATTACCAACCACCCATACTTACAATCTTTCAGCTAACATCACCAAAGGATTTTCTAAAGCAGGCATTTGGCCAACAAATAACCTAGTGTTTACTGATAATGATTTTCTAGCAGCTAGTATAACTGACCGTTCTTGTTCCAGTTCATTACCAAACTGTGAAGTATTTCAAATTGATCTACCCTCGGAATCTTCTACTATTAATAAAGAATCTTTCGATATAGTGACCTCTACAATTAATAGTATTGTAATTGTAGTTTTTCAAAAAAACTAAGTCTTGCAACGAAATTCTTCAAGAATTACAACCATATCCTAAAGCTAAAGCGCGCCAAGAAATAAGGAAGAGAGAAGTAAAAGCCTATTCCAAAATATATACCTGTTCAGAAGAAAAAATCGAATAGAGGAAGAACTTGACAAAAAAAGAAAAGAGTTAGCCCACCGGGCAAAAAAGCAAATGTTTCAAATGAAAAGAAGTAACATACAGAAGAAGCAAGTTGGATCGTCCAGTGATTCTTCTGATTTCGAGAAGCCTATCAAAGATAAGAAAGGAAAGTCCACCATATGCGAAGATTCTGGTCAGGACAGTGTTTTTGATGAAAACTTTGACGAATGAGATTTTTTCCAAGGTATATTGGTTAATGAGAGCATATTCTCAGGAGATTACATTCTGGTGAAGTTTGTTACTAAGAAAACCATAAAGTAATATGTTGGTGTAGTCCAAGAGGTGACTACTGTGGACTTAGAACCGGTGCATGAGGTAATTTTTTTGCGTGAGAAAGGAGACTAGGATTTGTGATATTTCTCTTATCAATCGCGACCAAGCTTCCTCAGCCAACTAACATTAAAGGAACCGCTAAATAGTCTGGATTTTTTAAATTTGTTGTAACGTTTAATAATTTAAACATTCAGTAATGTAGTTGGCTAATATTGCTTTTTATTTGAAATTTTAAAAACTGTCATTAAAAGAGTTGTTTACCAATATTTAATGTGTTTAATTTAACTATGTACGAATGTGTTCCATGTGTTGTCCGGAAGTGCCCCGATATGGGGCAGATTCGGACAAATGCTATTTTGGAAAAAAAGGCATATCCAAGAAAAACCATGCAACTTCATCGTATTTCTTATATAGTATCTCATACAGAAATGTGTACGTATTAAAGTGTATATGAGAAACTTTCCATACCCCATTAAATAATATGTAATATAATCCGTTTTTAAAGTTTAGTTTCCGAACGTGCCCCACTCTCCCCTACTCTGTTGGAAATAACGTAATTTACGTATATCGTATGTATAAAAATTAGGGCATTGTAAAGGCTCCGTTATCAGAAATTGAAACATGTTCTAAATTTTCGGAAAGCCAATAAACAATTTTTAATAACGGTGACATGCCCCGACATGTGATGACGTGTAATTCTGAACGAGGAATTACTAGAATATGAGTTAATGTTTGGGTTGTTTGCAGCGTGTGTTGGATTGTTTAAATCCGACGTTTTGGCAGTGTTTCTGCCGCCGTCATCATATGCACATTGGTGCAGGCGTTCAAAATAAGAATAGAACACAGAGATCTCCAGGAAAGGAGACATCATCAGGCGACCAATCAAAATTGGCACCGCATGTTTGGGAAACAAATCGTAGAAGAAATTGGGAAAATTGTAAGAAATTGAAAGAAGCCGCATACAAATTGACCACGCCAGTGTATTTCAGCGCTTTCTGTCCGGAATACTGAAATTGCATATAGTGTCGACGCCGTTAGTGGGTAGCTGCATACAACAGGGACCACCCCAACAATCAAATGTATTAACAAGGTATAATCAGAATTCTAAAACCATAATATCACAGGAGTAACAAAGAGTAAAATTTTTAAAAGATCAACAAAAATATAATGAATTTTGCAGAAACAGATTGCAAAAAAGAATCAACACTCTATTTCTAAAGAGGAGAAAAACTCTGATACTAATCAGTTTCCACGTCTTACATATAAATATAGATTCCAAATAATATATATCCCTAATATCTGCTGAAGACTGACTAGTATATGGCCGTATTATACTAATATATAGAACAAACCCATAACCATTTTATACCAGCCAGATATATACTTTTCCATGGGCTGCTATGGAACTTGCAAACCCCAGTCTTTATGAGGAATTAACCTGATGACGACAGTAGAAAAACTGGCGAAACGTCGAATTTAAACAGCCCAAATACTAACTCATATGTACCTACATATCTCGACAAATGGCAACCCTAACATAGTCTTACTTGCACTAGTGAGATAATTCATTAATAAGTGAGATTTATGTTATGCAAGAATTAGCTAAATATAGAGTATCAACCAAATTTAGAGATTTTACTTCGGTTGGGCTACTAAAAGCGGCAAAAATGGAAATTATGTAATTTATTATATTAAAAGTGTTTTCATTTTTTTTTTTTAATATGTTTATAGAAATTTGCACATGGCCTCAAAATTCAATTCTGAGCATCTTTTTTTCAGAAACCGTTTTTGGTAGACATGCCCAGCCTATCTCCCCAAGGAAAGAAATTTCCCATATTTTAACTATAAAGTAATGCCCCACATGTTGCAACGTTTATGCTGGTCGCTGCATATCATCCGTCT
Source organism: Protaetia brevitarsis (assembly GCA_004143645.1). NCBI lineage: Eukaryota > Metazoa > Arthropoda > Insecta > Coleoptera > Scarabaeidae > Protaetia > Protaetia brevitarsis. Next base: position 1,967,481 of record RXPK01000302.1, read on the forward strand.
TTTTTTTTGTCACAACAACGAGGGACGCAAAAACCTGAGCATTATTTTTGACACTACCACATTATATATATTTAGTATTGTAATGGCCGCAAATTGATGACAAATTTAATAAATTATCAGAAAACAAAGGTATTATGGTCGTGTTAATTTGTTAAGTGCTGGAGTTATGTCTATAATATTTATTTATGAATATACCAGATTATATCCCCTCTCAAATTCATGAAATGACCGTAATTATATTATTGCACTTTTATAGATTTCTAGGATTGGGAAAAGATATAATCAAAATTATCGTTGGCAAAAATTGAAAACTGGTGTTTATACAGCATATTTCATTCGGGCGAAATCCGAATTTGCTACGGAAATATTTCTTTCTTTCTAAAATATGTAGCATTCTTTCATAATTACATGTTTTAAACAAATAATGAAACCAACTAATATGATGATCTTTCGCCCATGATTAGTTAAAATTAATGAAGTTTGAAGTGTTGAAATAAGTACTTCCTAATTTAGTTCGAAATTTATTTATTACATTTTAAGTTATCCATCCCACTACCGGTTTTGGCATGTAAATGTAGTATATAAATTACAATTAACCCTTCATTTTACCCAATCAGGGATAAAAGATCAGTAAATAGTTAAATGTTTGTTAATAAGTGCGGTTTTCCGAACAAGGTTTCCCTGCGGCAGCGCATTGAAATTTATATTATTCATACATATCTGGATCCAATCTTTCATTTTAGTTTTTTAATTGACTATTAGATTTAATTATTTCTGTTTTTGCACCTGAAGAAGGCTAATTATATGCCGAAACCGATACTGAGATGTAGTAAATAAAATTACAATTTCAAATCAATTAGTAAGTAAGTACTTATTTCAACACTTTAAAGAAACAAATTAACTTTGTTTCTGGATATGGTAAGGTTATTTACGAAAGTCCCATAAATTAAAACTCTATTATGCCCTATTGTTAATCAAACCATATCTTGAGAGTAATAAAATAGCAATAAATCTCTGCCCGACGCGACATGTTCTCAACCACTTTAAGAGAAATATGCCAACTAAGCGTCCCGTGTCGTGCAATTTCTGTGCAAACTTCGATTACATAAACCGCATGCATTTACCCAACAACCAAACAAACTTTAATCCCAGTCAGTTGAAAACTATGGTGGCGTAGATTGTTTACCCATGAACGCATAACGTAGTATCGATAAAATACAAAACCCCTGTATATACCCGAGGCAAGTTAGATAATACCACATTCGTATTTTATGCTCTGGTAGTATCGAGATTACAGGGCTTATTGGGTTACGTTAGTAATAATTGATTTTCAAGCGCCGCTTTTAACGCAACCCCCTGGCTATTTTCAAAAGCAGAAATATTTATGACTAATGAATAAGTTTGATGGAATAGTAATAAAGTTACAAAATAATTCAAGAGTGTGTTTGATTATTTTGCTTCATTGACAAATATTTCTGGATCCTAGTAATAAACAATTGTCGCCTGATACTGTGTATAGAGAGAGATTATAAGGGTGTAATTAATAACTCTCCTCCTCTATTCGGGCCTGGTTGTGTTCTTCTTGCTAGTTCGTTGCAGTGGTTTTAATCCATCATTAAAACCACTTTCAAAACTTTATTAGTTTTATATTAATAGGAATCAGTCAAGGCAATTTGACAAATGATAAGGCTATAAGGAAAGCTACATAACAAAAGCAAATATTACCTAAAGCAGGATCGAATTTAGTGAGTTTAAGCATTATCTTATCTTGTTTAAGTGGAAGCTATCCTAATATGTACTTTACATAGTACGTTAATTCAAGTTAAGGAAATAATAAAATAATTATACTATGTATTGTAACTTTATATTTTACATCAGCTTACCGTATTTCTTATTTCTTTTTGGAGTTTTAATACTTCCATAATGTGTTATATTATTTACAAATACTTTTTACTTCGTTTAATATTCGTATACATATTCCGCTTCCTTGTACAATGTTTTTTTTTTTTATGGGGGAAAAATCCTTTACAGGACTCGGGTATTTATACCACTTCTTCGAGTAGTATTGGATTTCAAATACTCTTTTGAGTACGTGTAACCATAGCCTTACCTCATGTAAGAGCTGCATCTGTATACTTGAGTGTTTGACGGATCTCCTCCGACTCTTTGCTCTAGTTTCGGTCATGACTCTGTCATTGTAACCACAAAATATACAGTTATCGGAAATGGCCCTATTATTTTCGTAAAAGTAACTTAAAAAGCAATTATGCTAAGCAGCGAAAATTCCTTTATCATGAAAGTGCCTTACTCCCCTTCTTCTATTTAGCCAAATTCTGATGTTTGATATCGAATGTTATGCTCACCTCGCTTTAGAAATTAAAGAAAAAAACAACTTTCAAAATCTATAAACACAATCAAATGAAAATATAAATCATTTATTTTGTTAAACCAAGTCTTTAATTGAAAATTGTTATTATTCAATTAGATATCATCAAAATTTAAAAATATAAAATTTAATTTTATAAGATTACATCTGTCAAACTATCGACATTTAACGACAGAAACAGAAATTTTAGCTCTTAATCCAAGTTTATAGAAAATCTGTAATATCAGCTGTCAAGTAAAAATATTACGAATTTAATTAAGTTGAATACAAAATACATGCAAAAATGTAGGTGAAACCCAAAATTTGAACGAGATAAATGTTGTAAAGTGGTCGATGCTCAATGTTATTTACTAGGAAAAAATGTACTCTTTAATCTTTAATATGTAAGGTAAAGTCAGGTAAGTGTATAGTAAAAATTGCATAGTGTGAAGAAAATGTAACACTGTTCACATAATAAGACACTTTGATAAATTTTACACATAGAACTACGTAATATATGCCCAGTTGTAAGCCTTCAATAGATACGCCTTATCTATAATTATCAACGGTTTACTAGAAAAAAATATTTTTAAACATTGCGTAGGCTTTCACGGCCGGTGTAACTATAACTAACAGCTTCTTGCGGGTTTCGCCGTGTGTCAAAACTTTCGCTCGACGTTTCGCTGTTCATACTGACAGCTTCTTCAGGATAACTGAACCAGTTCAGTTAGAGAAGCTGTCAGTATGAACAGCGAAACGTCGAGCGAAAGTTTTGACACACGGCGAAACCCGCAAGAAGCTGTTAGTTATTTTTAAACACTGTCAATACTACACACTTACCCAGCAAAATGGGGCAAGTGTGTAACCGTTCCGCATTTTATATATTAATAGCATTATCCTTTAGTTCGGTCAAGAGTGTAATACTATACTGATGCCTTTTTAATAAGGTATGATAATTTTTCAACATATCTAAGTTATTACACGTTAGGAGATGTGAATTTTTCTTTGTCAAACTAGTATAAAGTTTAGTACATTAGTAATATAACAGAGGACATCCATATTTTAATTTTTGAAAATAAACGTAGCCAAACTACACACTTGCCGCGGTTACACACTTACCTGACTTTACCTTACACATAAGTGCATTAGGTTTAATTAGGACTGACAACTTCTCAAAATTTTATTCGGCAAGGCCAGAAAAAAAATCCGGATTTAAAAAAAAATCTATTTAAAAAAATGGATTTTTTTTCTCTTCGTAAAGAGTTTTTTTTAAATCCTCAGCTACAACTAAAATAACAAGTACGGAAAGTTTGAATCGATTTGATCAAGCGGGTTTCCAAGAACATAAAGAATCTGGAAAACAAAAAAAGTATTTGTTTAGAAAATTGAAGAAAATAAAAAGTTTTACGCGTGTGTTAAAAGGATTTATTTGAAGTTATGCCAACGACAAAATAATAAGAGTACAAAGTAATAAATGATTGAAAGTTAAAAATGCAATATTCACCAGAGATATCCAGCTAAATCAAGTTAATTGTCAATTTAAGTCAAAAGTAATACTTAACCTGAAATTGTTGGTACATAAATCCGAGTCAAAGCCAAATAAGTTTAATTTGAAGTGATCAAGGTAGGTAATATTATTTAAGCATCGCTCAATTCGAATCCTTTTAACGGCCTGAGAGAGAGAGGATGAGTTAATTAATTGTTGAATATTATTATTTATTACAATATGAATACGTATATTGTATAAAAGCTTAAACTGCAAAAAAAATGTTTACAGTTAAGGTCAACCAAAAAGAGAAGAGCACGTTTCCAAATGTAGCGTTATTTTGAATATTTTTATAATATAATTAATTATAGAAGTAATGTTTAATAAATAATGTGGTTCTATTACTTAAAAATAGGATTTCATAGATCTCCAGCGTTTTCTGCAGGTGGCTTGAAATATACGCTACTTTTTTTAACGATCCCCTAAAGAAGGAATCCAGGGGATTTAGATTTGGGCTTCGCGCAGGCCATCCAATAGGTCCTTTCCACGAAATGTTGCTGTTAAATAATCCCGTACACCCGCAGCAATATAGAGCAATATAGAGTGGTGCACCCTAGAAAAAGACAGGAAAACTTAAAAGGCGGATCACATTTTAGGAATGAGGCGTTTGAAGCGGAAGCGGACTTTCTAGCTGTAACTATTACTGATTATTTTTGCCTCCAATTTAATGTCGACAATTTCGGATTATTTTAATATTGTTGGTTTGTTTATCTTTTATTTAGTTATTGTTTTGCTTTTCGTTTTAAGAAAAATCGTAAATTGCTTATTTAGCCATTACTTTGACTTGTTATCACTTATTTACTTATTGGAGCATTAAATTCTTGATTGAAAATAATAATAAATAATCAATCGTATTTGTCTACTTCATTTTATATCAATTCACAAAATTTCTAATATTACAGACTATAACGACGTCGACTATTATTTTATGACCTACAAAACGGAATATGTTTTCCTGTACTATTTTACTTATGTCGCAAGGTAGGTATACTTATTTAATATACAAACGTGTACGCCTACATGACCTTTTTTCTTCTGTTTTCCGCCAGGCCTATCGCCCTTGTCGGTCAGTTATTGCACTATCACGCACACACGCTCCAATACATTCATCAAACGATTTATAACGTGACCAACGACATTACATTTCATTAAAAAGCAATGTTATATATTCCATTAATGTGCGGTTAATTCACGACGCTGTTGTGCTACTTACCCCACATAAATTATCCGGCAAGTATGCGACAATATGTTTTTCGCCGCAGATACGGTCTATGTGGTTCCACCCCGGCCGGGTCGTCTGCGTTCCAGATAAGATATGCGGGATTTCTTAGTTTTTCCGTGCGGTTGTGCAATGCGAGAAGGAACAATTCGACTTTGGGCCGCGATAAAAGAAAAGAGACTCGCCATTTGAATACCTCGCGTCGACGTTGATCCATGACCACCACGAACATGAAATTCGCCTCATTCTAATGGGTTTCTGTTTAACCATTTGCATCACGTAATGTGACGTAAAATGGCCGTTATCCGCTGGATTAAGGTATCGCCACACGCAGTGTATCAAGCGACCAAAAAAAAATCGTCTACATTTTTCATCCTTTATTTTTCTTGTAATAGGATTCCATACAGAACCGACCAGATAAGCATAGTGTATAAATGGGAACGAGGTTTATTAGAAATAGAAGATTTCTTGCGTGTATGTATGTTTTTGATATGTAGCTATACGCTATTAAAGATATTAAGAATTTTGAAATACGTATATATTTTTCTGCATGGTATACAGTACAGTAAAAGAANCAAACATCATTCCCAAATGAAGAATGGTGTACTAATTAGATTTCTTCATTTAAAATAAAGATCTTACGGCCAAGATGTTTTACATTTTCTCTTGGTATTAGATATTTATTTGTCACCCGTAGTTTTAATAGCGTCACAGGAATATTGAAGGTTGTTGCTGCTGTTTTATGGGCATTCCATTTCTAATCTCATTCAGTGCATTGTACAAAGTGGACCAAATTCGATATTTGTAGTAGGGAACTCATATTTCTAAAGGAATTAGACAAAATCTGACCTATGCTTCTGGAGCTTGATTTTAAAGAGGAATCTATTGGTGAAATCCGTTTTTTTTTGTATCTTCCTTACTATAAAAGATATAGAGCGTTATCATAAGACATTCAATTCCTAAAATCCCTTATAACTTTTTTATTTTTAAAAATGCTTGATTTATTTATAAAAACTTTATTAGGGCATTTTTTGACGCAGAATTCTATGTTCTTATTTTTTGTTTCTTCCAACTCGTATTTTTTAAGTTATTATCAAGATTTTAGTTTTTTTTTTATACGGAACACCCTATATATTTTTATATTATTGGAAAGCTTATAAAATTACCTTTAGTATGATATAACACACTTAATATTTTATTTAAAGCGTTTTCAAAATATTTGATTTTTTGTTTGCAATTTCACAGTATTTTAAGATAGCCATGGACGTTTTTTCTGTTGCCCAGAAATCCCAGAATGGGTTATCAACTGTAAAAAGCAATATTCGCAGAAAGTTAATGCGATCCGCTTTCCTTTTTTTTGATCCGCTAAGTGCAAAAAAGTTCTTTATTTTTTTTTAAATACTGAATTAATTGATGTGCTTGATGATTTACCACTGGATGTGAGGCGTGATTCCTTAGAAGGATCCCCAATGCAAGAACAGTGCGTGCATCGTTACAGGAAAACTTTCTATTAAGATGGATAGGACATAATAGCCATTTAATAGAATGGCCTCCGAGATCACCCGTCATTACACCACTTGACTTTTTCCTTTGAGGTACTATTAAAATGCTATGTATGCATCTCAAAACATACCCGAACTGCGTTAAGGCCGCTTTACAGTTCGCAATTTTTCGTATTGCGTGCAATACAAATAGCGCATGCGCATTCAATGGATTTCGATCAGCTGTGTGCAATCTTATTGGTATTGCACGGAATAGAACGTGTTCTAATGTTTCATTGCGCGCAATTTTATTGCACGCAATACGAAAAATTGCGAACTGTAAAGCGGCCTTTAGAAAATCCGATATGCCTGTCGAGAAATTTTTCCAGAAATCTTGTTACGAGTTGTACTAAATCACAAAAAGCGATTGGGAAAATGTATGCGTTTCTAAGATAATATAGTTTCAAAAATCCTATTTAAAATATTGTTCGTTAAATTATTGTCAAGTTTTGTGTGTTTTTTAATGTTGAATAAAATTTGAGAATTGTTTTCTTGCTTCATGGCACTCTTATTATTGCAACAACAAACTATTATCTACTGGTAGCATGAAAATGTATAATTTAAGAACGAATAATTTTCATCAGCCAAATTTAGTACATATTAGGTTCTCGAGTGATTTGTAACAACTTTTCTTACAATTAGATCTTAATCGCTAGTATGACATTACTTGACTATTACTTTTTATTTTAATTATAGTTAGCTGGATATTGACTTTATAAAGCAGATTGAAAAGTAAAACGAAAGAAATGATATCAAAAATATTACTTACAAAAAAATACATTAAAATTGCTAATAAATTAAAATTATTAAATTAATATGAATTTTTTTTTTTCACATCAAAAAATCAAACGCGACTATTCAAACTAAAAGTCCTAAGAATATTGAACTTCGGATCGGTCGACAAAAGCAAAAAAATACCAGAGCTAGGTGACAGAACCTAACACAGCAATATTTTTAAACAAAAATATTGAAATAAACGAAACTAAAATTAATTCAACTTATAAATACAAACAACATTGAACCTTAATCGACAATGACAGGTTTGAATTCGGCATAGTCCCAATAGCTCAATTGGTTAGAGCAGCCGTCCGGAGAACGGTGGGTGCATGGTTCAAATCCTGCTTGGGATTAATTTTCCTTTGAAAAATTTTTCCCAGAAATTTGTTACAGTAAATCAGTTTTCCTATTTATATTATATTTATTTCACTGTAACACTTGCATTATTAGTATATTTGTATTAGTACATCTTAATTTTATACTTGTTACACATACATATATTACGTCTATGTATCATCATATACCAATCCATATTTCTGACTCACATGTAACTTTATGTCATAGAATGTGTCTGCATATGTGGAATCATCGTTGTGAAAATAATTCATGTACTTCATTTGCATATATAGTAATGAATGTCTGTCCATATATATGTATGTATTCTACACATCATGATATCTAATATTAGTACACTCTTATTACACTCTTAAGCATTACTAAAACATGTGCTTTATTCAGCTTTTAGTGAGAGATGAACATAGAATTTGTTACTCCCGTGTTAAGATCAGAATATATATTTTCTTTCTTAAGTGGCGACCATCTGTTTCAGGTATTACTGCTGCGCTGTCCATATTCATTGAAAAATAAAGGTGTATCGAGAACCAATAACAATATTTTTAAATTTAAATTGAGTAGGAAGGTATAAAACCCATTTTTAGCTTTCAATTCTACCAAATCAATACATATGTCATTGACATAAACGTTTTTTTTTTAGCCACGCAATTACTAACGAACTATCTCTCTGGGTAATTTATTGCTATGTTCCAATTATTTTGGCACGCTCTAATTGCTCTGCCTTTTCCAAATTAAAAGAGAAGATTCTTATGACACATTTCTGCTATTCGTTTGTACATGCGGATGTGTAAACATGTTTTAGGCTAATAACTGGTAATTATAAAAGGGCGGTTACATGGCAACGATCATTTTAATTGCGAACTGGAGTTAGTGAGTGTTATACCGATATTCTGTGCGTAAAATTCGCTTCTGAATAAGTGACTATGGATTTGAGAATCGAAAATCTTTATAAAAGGTAATAGTAAAGCAATAGGTACAGAAGATTTACTTTTTTCAATAATACTTTTAATATTTATTTTATTTTTCGATTAAAAGTTAAAACATAAAACTTAAATATGAGACTAAAAAGATATTAAAGAAGAAACATGTTCCATTATGCCAGTGGGAATTTGAAATAGCATTCATTAAGAATGAAGAAAATGTCTCCGAGTGGAGACTTTATTGTTCTCATTCTCATTACTTTATTCAATATTTTGTGGTGGTATGCATGTTTGTATAAAAGCTTAACAGTTAATTTTAAGCTCACTTTTAGCATCATGTGTGTTTAATTTCAGTGATTTGAAATTGAAAATTCGTTATACAAACATCGTGAATTCACAATACATTATGGCTACATGTGCAAAATAATGGAAATTATTACAATATTCAAATGCGCTTTTCTTGCTCACTAACAGGCATCACCAAAGCATTGATAAAATAAAATACAAACTTTTTGGTTTTGTCCTCTTTAGTTCAAACCAAAGCGCGCACAGGCAATGTTACATAGGATTAAAACTTTTAATGAGCTATCTTCGTACTTATATTTTCCTGTCATGTATTGTTGCTAATACTGCTTACCAAAGCGAGATATATTTTATATTTAGTATGTAACTTGTTTACACCTCCAGAGTATTTGTTTGGATAGAATCCTTTTATTAGTAGAAGGAAATTACGAAATTTGTAATTGAAAAAGTATATTAATACGTTATATTTATATACCGAGTGGGAGGTTGGTAATTTAATCAGTGTGGATTATAAGCAGAAAAAAAAAATGATTCAAGTTTTTCAATTGCGTTTTCCTTCAGAATGTTCCCTTCAGGAGGTAAAGATGATCGGTAATGAAATACATACACATCGAAATTAAATATTAGAATTCCAAGAGTATATCTTTTTAACTGACACATCAAAGTTGGATCAAGTTTCAGTTCGAATGAACAGTTTCATCTTTTTTTTTTACAGTGTACTTATTTGGTTTAAATTTAGTTTAATAATGTTTTTATCCAAGTGCATTGATATGTCAACAGGAAAACAGGAAGAATTACTGGAATTCGGTTTCGTCGCAAGTCGACGTGTATGCAAGGTTGTGCAGTAATTAATTTTAAGATTGTTAAACTGTTAACATAGTAATAAGTATTGAAAATTTTTAAATGTATTTTCCCCATAATGTAGATAGACCTACCTTTATGTTATAATCAATGTAAGGTGATTTCAGAACTTTGCAATAATTATTTATTTCAATTTAGTTTAAAACATTCCATAGTTCCATTTGGTCACATGGGCATTCTCATATCGGGTGTCCAGCCTAAGATGCAACGGTCCATAGCCGATTTATTATTGTTTTTTTGGACAAATGTTTCAAATAAATGTTGCCTCGAATCATATTTTACACATTTTAAAATTAGTTTCAGTAATGGCGGGCTTCCGGTTGTACCGGAAGTAGATACTAACTTTATTATTTTAAATGGAACACCCTGTATATTATTGTATTTTTGGATTCCTTGTTAAATTTAAATAACAATACGTTAGGCATACATTGGGGCTAAGTTGTACCGTTTCCGAATTACATGACGTTTTTCGAAAAAAATGACATTTGCAATGTCTTCGATATTTGGAAATATCTCCGGAAATACGGAAAGTTAGAAAGATGCGGTTTTCAGTTTTCGCTTAATCATGAAACAGCACACATCTTTTATTTTAAAATTGTTGCGTTTATATTACAAAATTATTAAATAGGGCTCTGTAATTTTCGAACTCTAAAGTGATGGATAAGTTGATTTTTTTAAATTGAATGGTATAGCAATTTTTACATAAATTGATGTAAAATTTAATTTTTTTACGAGTGTCATTGTGTCTATTTCCAAAGGTTTCGATTTTTCAGTTTTTCATGATAGATACGTATTGCGAAGCGCCGGCAACCTTCCCTCGCATTTCACCAGGCTTGGGACTGGCTGCAATAATACTGGCATGCTTAGAAAGTGGCCAACAGAATACAATAAGACTACTGGAAACAAACAAAACTTGAAATTAAAAAAATGTAGAGTTTACTGAAGCGCGTTGGAAATGAACATAGCAATGGCGTACATACACGTCGAGCGTCTTGCTCGCAACAGGTTACACTTTAAATGTTAGTGCCGTCATTATACAAAGAATTTGTACAACAGTATTACATTTAAATGTTCAAAATGCCATCAATTTTAGGCGCTACATAATTTAAATCGCTTTTGCAAACACTTTTGAACATTTCTGGTGTGACTTCTTGAAACGCTTTTAAAATACGATGGCGCATATCATCAGATGTTGTTGGTGGCGTCTCATAAACTTCATTTTGCATGAAACCCCTTAAAAAGGAATCGCAGCTTGTAAGATCTGGCTATCTCGGAGGCCATCTGTCATCTGTCCTCCACGCCCAATCCAGCGGTCTGAAAAAGACACATCCAAAAACTGACGAAATTCGACATATTGGGAGATGGAGACCATCGTGTTGGGACCACATCAGCTGACGAGTAGCTTGCGGAATATTTTCTGACAGAACGCCCAAATTATTCTGAAGAAATTCCATATAAACCCTATCCATCAGGCGTTGGTTATGAAAGAACAAGCCTATGTTGTCTAAAGATACCTGCCCACACGTTCACTGACTTTCTGTACTGACCATGTGCTGCAATAAATCGATGGGGATTTTGTGTGTCATAAGAACAACAGTTGTGACGATTCACAAATCCATTTTTGTGGAAGGTAGCTTCTTCTGAAAACATCACTTTCTCGAAAAAGTTCGCAATGTTGTGCTTTCTTTTTTTTTTAATTTCAAGTTTTGTTTGTTCCCAGTCATCTTATTGTATTCTCTTAGCCACTTTCTAAGCATGCTAGTATTACTGCAGCCAGTCCCAAGCCTGGTGAAATGCGAGGGGAAGGTGGCCGGCGCTTCGCAATTCGTATCTATCATGAAAAACTGAAAAATCGCGAATATCTCCAAAACCTTTGGAGATAGACACAATGACACTCGTATAAAATCGAAAGAAAATTAAATTTCACATCCATTTATGTAAAAATTCCTATATCATTCAATTTAAAAAAATCAAGTTATCCATGATTTTAGAGTTCGAAAATTACAGAGCCCTATTTAAGAATTTTGTAATGTAAACGCAACAATATTAAACTAAAAGACGTGTGCTATTTCATGATTAAGCGAAAACTGAAAACCGCATCTTTCTAACTTTCGTATTTCCGGAGATATTTCCAAACATCGCAGACATTCCAAATGTCATTTTTTTTTCGAAAAACGTCATGTAATTCGGAAACGGTACAACTTAGCCCCAATGTATGCCTAACGTATTGTTATTTAAATTTAACAAGGAATCCAAAAATACAATAATATACAGGGTGTTCCATTTAAAATAATAAAGTTAGTATCTACTTCCGGTACAACCGGAAGTCCACCATTACTGAAACTAATTTTAAAATATGTAAAATATGATTCGAGGCAACATTTATTTGAAACACTTTTCCGAAAAAACAATAATAAATCGGCTATGGACCGTTGCTTTAGCTGGACCCGGTATATTAAATACCTTATATTCCCCTCACTTCTGTGAAATTAACGGACTTTCTGAGGCAGCTTGTCCCAGATCAAAGACAATCGTTATCGAAGTCCAATTAGTCCATTAGAGAATTCCAATTCAAAACGATTCACTAGCCAACCTCCGTGCGGGACGGACGTGTCTCGATTTATTTTGTAACATTTAACAGCTATTTTGACAAAATCCTGTTTTTTTCCAAATTCTAATCTAAAAATGATGGTTAATTGTTAAACAAAGTTTATCACATTAATTTTATCCAAATTTACTTATAACCATATAGTAATTTTGTCCTTTTTTATCAAAACACGTATATACTTACTGCATAAACTTTTATTAACCGTATTAATGCTAAATTTTCTGTTTCAGGTTTGAGATCAAATTATGGTAAGTCGCCCTTTCATTCAATGTTATAGAATTGGTAAATAGAATTAAATGGAACGTTTAGGCACAACTGCCTTTCTAGAACTAATAACTATTACATATTAACAATAGTAATGGTATAAAAAGATTATAAAACAAGTTAAAATTGCGAAAGATATTAGTCAAGCATCAATTAAATAGAGTAAATCTTCGTATTTAATGAAAATTTTAAAATGTACATTTTTTATGACGCCTATAGGAAAACTTAAAACGTAGTCGAAAACACAAATATTAAGAACAAGATCACACAAAAGATGATAAAAATATAAGCAAACACATAGAAACGTTTTTTCCTAAAACATACTGAATTAGTAAAATTATAAAATAAAATATTAAGTGTTAATATATATATATAAGTGTTAATACTAATATTATGTAAATTGTTTTTAAAATTACAAGCTTTGTTAAATTTAATATGTATCAATTCTAAAGTTAGTTCATTTTCGTAATTAGGTTCTATATCCATAATTTGGGATATGGGAACATGGTCGTCTGCACGCGCGAGAAAAGGACGCGAACACTTGGACGCACCATAAAAGGACGCGCACGACAAAAGGACGCTTGATAAAAGACGAAAAATTTCCTTTCACATTTTATCCAGGCTTAGAACTGACAGCTTATGTAACTGACGTGTTAAAAACCGGTTTTTTGTGATTGAATGACTGTAGTGGTGACATGTAGATACTTTTAATTTTTCTTGTTTTTGTTTTTCGAAGCTATAAACAAAAATACACAACATTCCTTTTCTTAATCACTAAATTTATTGAACATACCGCTTGCGGAAGATAATTTTAAAAAAGAGTTAGAATATGTAGGTATATCATATAGCAGAAATTAATTGTTATAAGAAAAGTGTGGTAGATAAAATTAAAAAGAAGTTAGAAAATAAGAGGTCATTAAGAAATATAACTACATTTATTCCAGAGAAAATAGTGGAGAAAAAATTTTTGTAGATTTAACTTTAATAAATTATGGGTTAATCAGATATTAAACCTGTGTAAAAAATACAATCTTAGTCCGGTTTTTCAAAATTCTAATACTTTCAGAAATAAATTAAAATATAATATTGAAATTATTGATTTTAAGAAATGTTCTGGAATTTATAAGATCAAATGCCGTGTTTGTCATAAACTATATATGGGTCAAACAAAGAGGAATGCGGAGATTAGATTTAAAGAACATTTATATAATGTTAAGAATTATAATGCTGATAAATTCGCTTTAGCCTATCATTTTGTTAATACAGGACACACTTTTTCAATTTGGAGCTAATTAAGTCTTCAAATTGTAAGAATCTTAATATGTGGGAAACTATTTATGTGAAAAAAACATAATAATAGCTTACTTAATACCGATTTAACACCCCTTAATTATAAATATGTATTTAGAATTTATTGAAGATAGTATAGTTCTGAAGCTTAATTTTGTAACCTAGGATATACTTATTTTATTTACACATTTGGTATTCTGACAATATACTTGTATGTACACTTGATGATGTTAGCATAGCAAATGAAATGTACACAGTATTTGTAGACTAAGAAACTGTTGTGAGACAGAAGTTTATTGGTATTTCGTGTGTTAGTTATCAGTATATCTCACATTAACTTTTGTTTGTTTGTGTTTTAGCCAATAATATATACCTATATATTTTGGAAAAATTAGTGAAAATTATGGCTTTAATGAAAGTAATTTTTGTTTTTACGACGTTTCGACCCTTTATGGTCTTTTTCAAGTAATATTTTTTATTTAATTATTTATTTATTCCATTACTTTTTTTTTTTTGAATGTTGTTTGTCTACACAAATTTATAAATTGTTATTTACTTACTCAAAACTTTTAATAATATGTAAATCTTCTGACTGTTTTCATAAAAAAAATGTAAATAAAAGTAAAATATAAATGAAATATTATTAACGAAATTATTTTTGTATAGAAATAATAAAGAAAAAAACACATAAGTGTAGTAATGGAATACATAAATAATTAATTAAAAAGTATTACTTGAAAAAGACCATAAAGAGTCGAAACGTCGTAAAAATAAAAATTAGTTTCATTAAAAGCCATAATTTCCACTAACTCTTCCTAAATATGTATATCTCACAGTGCTCGATTTATCTTCAATTTAATTATTGTGTATGTGTTTAAATAATGTAAAATACTGGTACAAGAACTAAAAAAGTACTCAAAAACAAAACCATTAAAATTAAAAAAAATGACGTGTGACTCCTATAGTCAATCAACCAAGAAGTTACAATAACACGCCAGTTATATAAACTGCCAGTCTTAAGCCTGGATAAAGTGTGAAGGGAAATTTTTGCGTACTTTGTCATGCATTCTTTTGTCGCCTGTGTCCTTTTGTTGTGCGTTCAAATGTCTGCGCCCTTTTGTCGCGCGTCCAAATGACCACGTCCTTTTGTCGCGACACTCAAAATTTCAAGGCTGTCAAATAGTTATGTATACCACTAGATCAGAAACTCTTTTGTACGGGAGTATGATTATTGCCATCTTTTAATAGAAACTATTGAAACAGTTAAATATTTACTCTAACTTTTTTTTGATATATCTTTTAATTTTGGAGATATTAAAGCAAACAGCAAAGGGTTATAGTGTGGCCGATTAAGCATTAGCAGCTAAGAAACTTATCGCGGTTTTTACATTGCATCAGTCTATAAATCCCAGCAAGTTTCATTTAAATCGGAGGGACACACCTACCTGTATTTCCTTCTAACAATAAGTACATTCTTAAGCTCTCTTGTCATAGTATCTGCATTTATCAATTTAAATCTTTTAGTATAAGTGTTAGTAATCTTTTCTGTATGAAAATAACTTCTTATGAACTTACTCCGTATGAAGCTTAACATTATTAAGAATCTCAAAAATAAAATTTTAATATTATCTGGTAGTGGGTAGGAAGTCACCCATCACGAAACAATCGTATTTTTATCATTCTTCATACCTCCAAGTACTTAAAGTTTCTAATCATAGTTGAGTACAGAATGCCTTCTAGCTCTAAATCAATAATTTAAAAAATATGCAGGCATTTACATCTGTCCAAGCCTTTAATTTATTGATGGATATAGTTATGTTCTTTGTACGAGAGAGGAGAAAATGAGCAATATTTTATTACCACTTACGTCGAAGCAATCACAATACCCTTATTTATTATTCGATTTTATAATGTATGCTCGCTATTTTTATGTATGCACATACGTACACACAAAACGGTAATTCCGATTTTTACTTTGTCCATGCGCAATCATCGGAGGAATTCAACTATTAATAGCCGCTCTTAAAATCTCGAAAGGAGGAGGCAACAGCACACACAAGCGGCAATTTATTATTGTAGCATCCCCAGCATTGAAGAGTATACGGTCCTTGTAAGCCAACAACTTAACCACACATACATACATAGCGTGCTTCGATTCAATGGAACAAAATAAAAGCACCAAACGCATTTAATTGCGAATACACCTCGGTGAAGCTTTCGCGCCACTCGTGAGTGGCATATCGCGCATCCAGATAGACTAGACGCTCGTTATTTCTGGCCTTAGAAAAACAACGCATTCTTGATGAAGCTATTTATTACGGCATACGGCTCACATGTATGCGTTTTATCTGTTTTTATAGGATTCTGCTTCTTTTTATTGGCTAGAAGGAGGAATTTATTAACTCGGCATTTCTGTCCAACTCAAGGAAACTGAAGAAGCGCACAATTACAAACACAAATAAAACTCTCCCGTGACTTAATCGGTAATGTATATGTGGACAACGTCCCTTTAACGAATTGTGTCGTTTGAGTTCGTAAAACATCTATTTGGTAATCGGCGAGATGAACAAACACGTCAACTTCCTATTGTATCGGCTTTGTACTGACATGACGGCTCGGGTAGCGACAATTTGGTATTCGACGCGGTTCCGCAACATAAAAGTTCGTCTGCTCTACTATACGAGTTATTTATCGATTTTCCCATAAAAGGAAGTAAAAATCGAACGTCGCAAGGTAATTTATGGTCTTAGAGTAAGTTAAACGGAAACAATACAGACACAATGGCGTTAGGTGTGCACTCAGCAGTATCTCGATAGCAATCTATTTGTTTCCATTTATCCGGTGGCCGCGACAGGAAAATAAATCGATCCACACCCAGGAAATATATTTGTAAAGCAGATGTGTACATGTAGTAAAGTCTTCGACACCGTTTAGTGTCTTTAGAAAGCTTCAAATATAACACTAGTTTACAAAATGAAATTTTTTTCATGTACATTTGATGAGAGATAGATTTCCGCATGTATTTTCTTCCGCTGAATTCGAAAATCAAGGTTAATTTTTTTTTTATGGAACAGTTTTTGAGATATTGTAATTTTTTCATTTTTTCGACCTTTTTTCAGTTGACAAATCATATCTCGAGTTAGAAATGTCCGATTGTTCGTTCTTGTACCCAAATGCAAGGTATTAAGATGACGAACAATATGTATAATCGGATCTTTGATGGTAAAGCGGTTCAAAATATATCGATGAAAATAGGGCACATTCTCAAAAAAATCATATTTTTACAGTGATTCTGTGCCGACAGAAAAGTACAAATCGTTAAAAAAACGTCTGGTTTTGTCATGTACGTAAAGATGATACTTCTACGTAAGAACTAAGACCAACCAGAAGAAAATCGACCGAAAATGACAAAGTTATAAGCAATTGAGTGAATAAATCCAAATCCGATATTTTCCGAATATTTTATTTTTTTCGACAATTTATTGGGTGTAAACGCTCGCAATACATTCTTGACATTTTTCTGTGTTAGAAATAGTTGTGGCTCTTGCTTTGTCTTCGGTTGCTTTTGGGATCCGTTTCTCTAGTGAGAAACCATCATAGTCTCCCAACATTGCTTCATCCCAAAATCCTTGATAGCGCCGCTCAATGATCTCAATTTGTTGGTGAAATCTCTCGCCGTGTTCGTCACTTACGTCACCAAGATTGTCCGGAAAGAAATTCAAATGCGAATGCAAGAAATGGATTTTTAGAGACATATTTACACCTGTGAGAAATAAATAAAATGGTAAAAACAATACAATAGAAAACAACCAGGAATGAAATTATATAATGGCATTCCGTACCCATCTTGTTGTAGTTCTTCAGCAAATCGGTAATAATTTGCTCGTAGTTAGGGCTTTTATTGTTCCCAAGAAAATTGGTAACAACCCGCTGAAATGAATTCCAGGCCTCGTTTTCAACGGGTGTTAAATATTTTGGAAAATCTGTGCTTTTTACCAATTTCTTTACGTGTGGACCATCGAAGACGCCTTCCTTGATTTTTGCTAAAGAAAGGTGCGGGAAGAGGGTTTTTAAATAGGAAAATACTTGGCCTTCCTTGTCTAAGGCCTTCACAAAATTTTTAATGAGGCCAAGTTTAATGTGCAACGCTGGAAGGATTATATTTTCTTTTTTGACAAGAGGCACGTATTTAATATTGTCTTTGCCCACTGTGACGTTTTCCCTTTCTGGCCAGTCTTTTCTTCTATAATGATGTTCACGAGCACGACTATCCAGAGGCAAAGAAAGCAGCAATATTTTGTATATCCACCCTGCATTCCACACAACATGCCGACGACTTTGAGATCGGAACATATTTTCCAGTTGTGATGCTCATATTGAATGTATTTTAGCAAACTGGCCATTGTGGCGTATGATTCTTTAGTGTTGATGGCATGAGCGATGGGATAGAATATCATGATATCGCTGCTTGAGCGACCTTCATGATATTAATTGACAAAAATCCCACAAAGTATTGAAAATGTCATTAGCAAATCCTGCAAATATGTGCATATATTTTTCGTAAAATGTAAGAAAATTAAAGATTAAAAAATATGTAATTGTAAACAGCAAAAATGTAACAGGATGCGGCGTAAACATTTACGACCTTATGTGTAATCAAAAACCTATTGCTATCTACCTGTGAAGCCATTTGTGTGTGAATTCACATAAAGGAAAGATAGCAGATATTAATTTTTGGTTATGGATAAAGCCGCTAATCCTTTTGTGCCTGTCGTAATGAAAATAAAAATAACAAATAATAAATTCAATATATTTGCGTGTGAACAACTGAACTCATAAATTGTCGAAAAAAATAAATATTCGGAAAATATTGGATTGGATTTATTCACTCAATTGCTTATAACTTTGTCATTTTTCGGTCGATTTTCTTCTGGTTGGTCTTAGTTCTTACGTAAAAGTATCATCTTTACATACATGAACAGAAACCAGACGTTTTTTTAACGATTTGTACTTTTCTGTCGGCGCAGAATCACTGTAAAATATATTTTTTTTTGAAAATGTGCCCTATTTTCATCGATATATTTTGAACCGCTTTACCAATCAAAGATCCGATAATACATATTGTTCGTCATCTTAATACCTTGCATTTGGGTACCAAGAACGAATCAATCGAACATTTCTAGCTCGAGATATGATTTGTCAAGTGAAAAAAGGTCGAAAAATAAAAAATTACAATATCTCAAAAACTGTTCCATAAAAAAAATTTTAACCTTGATTTTCGAATTCAGCGGAAGAAAATACATAAGGAAATCTATCTCTCATCAAATGTACATTTTCGGTGTAAACTAGTGTAATTGATGTTTCTAAAAAAAATACTGAAAGAACCGTAACTATTATCGAGTTAATATGGATAAACACTAGAGGTGAGTGGGCAGCATACAACGAAGAAAAGTATCAATAAGTATATCAATATTGTTACGGAGTTCGTTCACTCTCAAACTTCTTCAGATCTCATCGGATCGAAATAATTTATTTAAAACACAAATTTTTGGGCGACACTATTATTTGTTACAAAGAAAACAAAATAATAAAATACAATGAAATACAAATCCTAGTATATAGGTTGACATCTTTTACGGTCGCAATTGGTGTTCGTTGAATTATATATAATGAGCGTGCAATGAGTAAATTTACTATTATGATGGTATTTAAGAAATATAAGCTCGAATCTTAATATAGTCTAGTAATCTCGGCTGACGACGTGATTGGATTTTGAGGTGAATTCAAATTTTACTACGGTACAACAAAAGAAAAAAAAAAATACAGTAAAAACTTAGCTGGTAACTTTGGCGGGTGTCGGTGTGTGTCCGGGAGGGTATTTATCGCGTTATGCTGGTGTCATAGGCGTGGTCCAATTTGCTCCCCTGTACGCGGGTAGCGGTGCAAGTAAATTCGACGATAAGCGGTCTCCCAAATTAGGTACTTCTGTCACCCTAAGTTCAAACCAAAACAAAATAGGTCCTAAAGGACAGGACCGGATTACCAAAGCTAATAAAGTTAACAACCGAAAGAAAAGTCAGCTTACCAGTGACCTAAAGATGACGCCATTAAATTAAATGGATGCCGGCTAACGCTACTGCTTATAAAACCCTTTTCAGGAAAATATCGATGCAACAAACACTTCTCCGGGCAGCCCCAGGTAAAACAGAAAATACACTCGATACTGGAGGTTCCTCACGTGACAATATCCCACAACAAACGTGGTAACTAATAAAACTTTCACGGAGCGACCTAACAGAGCGTGTGATGTTTTAAGAAGCCTGTCCGCGTCTTTTCGCTTAGCAAGCGGACGGGTACAGAAGATGCGTAACGTTTAATCAAATGAGTCACTGGCAAACTAACAATTCGGAGTAATTCACGCAAAAGAAAAGGATTTTAATTAACGAAACTTGAACTAATAATTGAACAATAAAAAGCTATTTTGACGGACAATGAATTACTAATGATTTAAAATAAATAACAAAAAATGGAACATTACTTTTGACTATCACGACTAAAGATGTGTTCGAATCAGCAAGAAGTGCGAACCTTAACTGGTAGATGGCGTTACAGGGTCTAATTCTTAATTTAATTAAACAAAATCTTTAACTAAAATCCATAAATGAAACGATCGCAATCCCACGGCAACAATATATAAAGATTATGTTGTAAGTAGAGTGGTCGGACGTGCCTGCTTACACGGGTCGTACTCGCCTCGCGCTATCCAGAACGTTTAGCCGTAGTATATCTCCAAGGCAGTAAAATCACTCCCTCCGATTCGTGTATCTGGTATCAGTGTTAGTCGAGTCTTGAAGCGAGATAGTACAAGTCTCCGTTAACGTTTTATGCATTGTAAATGTAATACAATGTCGGGCGTAAGACGACCCAGAAAACGACCATGGTTTCATAATGTAGAAAAGTATATCGGTGAATTTCAGGAATTATGGTGGTGGTAAAATAGTTTGTACAGTGTGCGATAAACAGTTATTGTGCCGAAACAAATCGGACTACACATTGGTGGTGGTGCATCTGATCCGTTATCTACCTATAAAGATTATTTTATTATGCGTGTGTTACATCCGTTGATGTTGAACGGTCTTTTTTAAAATATAAGCATGCTTTATCATCGCGATAAAATCTTGAAACACTTAATGTCACAAACTTTGCATATTATGATAGTTAAAAGTCTAAAGTATATGTCCCAACTTCCGGAGTCCCGCAGGGTTATAACCTTGAACCACTGCTATTTAATATTTTAATAAATGCTTACATCGGTTAAATTAAGGGTACACCTTCTCTCCCGGTTCCCCTTTAAAAGCATTACATCTGTATAGGCCTATACATCGGTTCCAAACCTCTCAATGATAACCAGCAGGTTATCAAGTAGCAGCAGTGGGGACGCAATTTTGCTCTGCGGGCACCCCTTTTAGTTTCTGTTAAGATCATTAAAGTATTCAAGAAATTCCAGCAATTTATAGTGTAAAGATTGAAATTTATAGTGTAAATGCTGATAAGTCAGTAACTATAAATTTCTCCTGTTGTGCAAACAATAACAGTGCTCAAAAACACCTTATTGCAAATTCCATTCACTGACTCCGCGCCACTGTTGGGCCTGATAGTGGGCTCTGGCTTCAGTTTTCTAGAGTTTTCACTTCATTCAAAAACGACTTATTCAAGTATCAACAACATATATATTCAAAGATTGCAAGTTTTTTTACAGTGAGAAAATAACAAATGAATGTATTTCTGCTTTTAACTGTAATAATTAGGAGTAATTTTTCCCAAGAATTTTTTTTCTCCTCACGCAGGATTCGAACATACACCCCCCCCCCCCCCCCGCTTGCCGGGCGGGCGCTTTACCAATTAAGCTATTAGAGGACGAGGTTTATATTGTAATGTTACTCTCTCTCTCTCTCTCAGGATTAATTAATTTTTTATGGATCCGGTTGTCTAAACATGCATTCGATTCCACAATGATCAATATCCTAAATTTTGAAATAATACTAACAAAATAAAAATTAATTGTGAAATGTTAAATATTTAAATTTTATATATAATTTATATTATTTCATTTACAATTACGTAACAAAACCCTAGGTATATCAATCCCTACTAGCTCAAAATATACATATAGTGTGTGTGTGTGTGTAACTAGAAAAATTTTGTAATCAGATTAAAAATAAAACATTAATGTCCAACCTTGTATCAAATCTTCTTTCAGCTCCTCTTCAATTTCAAACTTAACTCCAAATCAACCTTCAACAGTATCTCCCGAAACACTTCTTCTATACCTTTTTCTTTAGTAACTCCTCCTCAATATTTTTACGTTAGCTTAAAACCAACCATTGAATCATATTTCTTCAAACAGTATTTCTAACGATGATAATTCTATTAACTTGTTTCTAATACTTTTTATTTTATATGTTCTCAATTTTCAGAGTTTTACTTTTATCTTTTTTAAGTCAATCCATCATTTTTTTTATAACTAATCAATAATAATCCCTTTTTTTATATCACCATGTGCACCAAACACATATATCATAAATTGTACACAGCCTCCCAAACATCATATTTATATTTTGACAATTTTTAAATGACTTTGAAATTTTGAAGTCAACAGCTATAAAGTGTTATATGTTTGTTTATATTAAATTAAACATTAATTTCGATTATAAAATAATATAAATTATATATCTTGAGTTTATGCAAATACTAAAAACCTATAATAAGTACATACATAATGAATACCAATCTAATATTACATTACATTACAATTTATTAATTTGTTAATTTATAGTGTGTTTAAATGATCTTAAAACACTCTGTATAAGTGAAAATATGTTTAAAGTTTGCAGTATTTAATTTTATGAAACTTTTGTTCGGCAAACTCTTTTTCTAAAACGAAAGAGAAGATTTAATGAAAGAACTAGTTTTGGCTGGGACACCCGCACATTTAGAATGTGACGTTTATAGGAAAATCTATTTTTAGTGTTTACAATTTATTCTTTATAGATTTTAGTTTTCTTTAATTGATTTACCTATAGTTCCGCTGGGATTACAACCACTTTTATTAATTTATTTACTTATTTAATTGTTTTAGCGACGCACGTATTAATTTTTAGCGCATCGCTATAAGTCGTAATCATCCCAGAGTGACACGACATAGTTTTTAGGGGTGACACGACCTAGTTTGTCGTGATATATGTTGATATGTGCATTATCATATGCAACACTAGAACTTGCCAGATAGTCCAGCAAATATCTGTGTGATGGTCCGGCCACTCGTGAACCGTGAGCAAGGGTGTGGGTTCTTGATTCTTTTTGCTTTTTTTTTAAAGGGCGCCAGCAGCGGCCAACAGCGAGGAAGCCAGGATTCAGCAAACAACAAACAACAAGAATTTTGTTCAAAATAAAGTTTAATAATATAATGTTAATGTAATTCTTATAATAAATATTTAAAATACATAAATGTATAAATGTGGAAAACAGTTTGAAAAACACCGTAAAACGATGAAATGGTTTCAAGTAATTATAAAAGTGAAACTAAGTAAAGATATTAATTGGTATTTGGTTAATAATGATAACTAGGCGTAGCGATCATTAGCACAAAAACTTTTTAGTACATTTGTCTTGTTCGCAGTTAAAATTTGACAATCGTGTGCAATGACTTGACGTGCATCAGCAATAGTAAACAGAGTAACATTAAAATTAAAATACAAAGGTAAAGTAAGGTAAGTATTGGCTCTATATTATTGTAATGAAAGTACTAATGCTCGTTATTCTTTCAGATTTCACACGGCAACGCGACAAGAGCTGCTATCCCCCTGCCAAGATGTATAATAATATATAAATTTAAATTACAATAAAACACAAATAATATAGGTACCAATTGGCACGTCACGTTGTTATGGGTTAAATTAAATAATAATGAAGATGTACCATAAAAGTACATAAATGGTGTCGCTTGAATTACTAACAAAAATTTGCAAATGACTAAATTAAATTTATTACCTAGATCTTTTAAGCTTTACACTAAAACGTCTGCGCTTTGCAACAATTACGCCCGAAAAGAACGAATTTCTATGCGAGCCTTGAATCCTCGCCCAAAAAAATTGTTATTTACAATGATCCAAAGAAATATGAAACAAAACTGCAATCAAATAATTAAATTATTCTAAACTTATAACGATAAGTGAAATTAATGGACTTTTAATAATATGAAATCAGATCCCAGATAACAATTCAAGGTTTATACAAGCCTTTTTAAAGGTTGTTCCGACAAGGGAAAAAGCTTGTCAACATGCTTGTTATGGCAAGGGTGCAAGCTTGCTGCAAGGTTATGACAAGCTTGCTAGTTGACACAGGACAAGGTTTTTCCAAAGCAAGGTTACAGGTTAAGCTTGTCTGTAAAAGCATGTGACAAGGTTACCATGGCAAGGTTCCCATAAGCTTGTCTGTAAAAGCATATGACAAGGTTGAAATGACAATGTTGAGCCAAGCTTTAGAGAAAGCCTGTACAAACCTTGATAAAAGTTTGTAACAATCAAAACAAAATAGGAATTGGATATTAATTTCTTCTTTTTCTTGGTTCCTAGGTCATAAAAATATAGAAATGTACATTAAGGACGTTTCGTTTTAATTTCAAGAGCTTTTTCAAGATATATGTAAAAATATAAATTATAAATGGTATACATTTTTTTTATTTAATAAACAAAACATTGTTTACTATGAATTTTGAATTATGACTTTATCATTTATTAAACAATTTACTTATAATTTACACCGTTTACAATTTATATTTTTATATGTATACTTGAAAAAGCTTTTGAAATCAAAGTGAAGCGTCCTTATTAATGTACATTTCCATATTTTTGACCTAAAAACCAAGAAAATGAAGAAATTAATATCCAATTCCTATTTTGTTTTGATTGTTGTAAGCTTTTATCAATGTTTGTATAAGTTTTCTCTAAAGCTCGGCTATAGTCAAGAAAAGGAGTTGGGTATATGACCTCTTCTTCATGTGACTTTGAAAATTACTAAAATATTTTAAGGAAAGATATAACCAGCAAACTGAAACCAAAATAAATTTCGTACAAATAAACTTTATGTAACTTCCAAGTGTTTCCAAAAATGTTTTTTTACAAAATTATTAGTAAACAAAACTCAGAGAGAATTTTAGTAAATTAGATATAATTTGCGTTCTTTTTATTATTTTCGCATGCCGTCCATCGTCTCCTAAAATATTTTAATTGTTTTCAAAATCACATCTGTTTGCATCAAGTAAAATTCATTCAAATAAAATTAGAATTTCAGTATTTAATAAAAAAAAAACTTCTACATATTTATATATACATATTTAGATTGCGTTTTCATATTTATATAGAAACAACACTATAATCTATTTTCCGTTGCCATCGTGTTGTCGCGATTCTCTGTACTAAAAAAAGCACAACTATTAAAAAATTAAACAATACCAGAGATGGAAAGACAAGGGAAACGGCTATGAGTTTCCCAAAAGTCGACAAGTCGTCGTGGATATTATGAAAAGTAACTGTTTCCCCCGTTACTACAAAATACAAACTACCTTATTTTTACTATACTTAGTGGTTATTAAATAAAAAACTCACCAAAAATAATTTTAAGCATTTTAGTCTTCTGGAAAGGGTTTTTAAGCTTTTCCCTGTTAGAGAATGATTTGCCGCAATATTGTCCTCTAGTGGCTTTTTTAGGATGTTTGATGTCAAACTCTTAACGTTCCTTCCATGGGTTAATATCAAATATCGAATCTGTAAATTTTTGTTGGAATTAATTCAATAAATGAACATGGTTTGGACTTAAAAAAAACAGGTAATAATTTAAATAATATCAATTACTCACCAACTTTTTTTTCTCCAAGAAGAGTTTTCAACTATTTGATGGTTTACTAATGTCATAGAAGCTTCTATATTCGCTGATCCTTATTAGTTACTATATAATACCTGTTGTATTGCGGCAGTCTGTTGGGCCAAACCTAAAACCGTATCCATTTTAGTTTCTAAACACTGTGCTATGAAAGAAAAAATCTTCTAAGACCTTCCACATTACGCCTGGTTTAATTTAATTTGGTGACACTCTATTACTGTAATCGGTTCCTAAAAAATATTTGATAACATTAGAATGATTTCTTGAAATAAGAGATACAAATATATATAATATTCTTATTAATTATAACACTGAATTTATATGTATATTTTTGAATTTATTGAAAAATCCTATTACACTGTCATTAAAACTGAAAAAAAAACCTCAAACATTTAATTATTATTCATAATTTCTGAATTATATAAAATCAAATTATTCTACAAGCTATCTAGCTAGCAAATATAAACTATAACTTCTCAAACTAAGTGCATTGGCTTATGCGCTTATGGTGTAGAAAATTAGGTTAGAATTATATGCAATAGTTGGGGCAATTTAATACATATTCTTTTTTATTTATTGTAAGTGTCGTTTACTACGGTATTCGCAGGAACGGTATATATATACGGTACAGTAGTAAATCAAATGGAATTAGTAGAAAATATTATACCCGAGTCTGGCCACGCACATCTCCGTTTGTTTTCTGTACACAGACACAGTTCGATTCATCGGTTAGAATTATAAACTATAGATATTCTTGAAGCAACAACGCATATCTAGTAAAAGATATAAAATTAGGTAATACTTACTTTTGCATGTTTTAAACTATTACACACTGAAACAGCTCAAACGCGTACGACACAACTGGACACAACAAACAATGGCGGTCGATGACAGACTAGCGGAATGGCGGTTAAACCAAAAAAAAATCAATATTCGATAAACGATTGACGCCGAATCACTTCGGAAATACACGAAGTCACCGTACCATGATATAATAACTTTGTCGCAACCTTGCATTAACCCCAGCATTAACCTTTTACTGTTAAGCTTGTCTGCACAAGGTAAAGTTAAGCAAGTGGCAAGCTTGTCGTAAGCTTACGTGTTATCTGGGATATATTTAAAAAAAAAAATTACAA
The DNA here is from genome assembly GCA_004143645.1 of Protaetia brevitarsis. Taxonomy (NCBI): domain Eukaryota; kingdom Metazoa; phylum Arthropoda; class Insecta; order Coleoptera; family Scarabaeidae; genus Protaetia; species Protaetia brevitarsis. The sequence goes on from RXPK01000302.1 coordinate 1,994,605, forward strand.
GCACATGATAATACTGTATACACCGTTGCTCAAATGAAAATGACCGTCACACATAAAATATAATAAATACTGTAAATAAATGAAGAGATACACGGAAAAAAGCTAATACTGACGACAAATGCAATAAGTACAATACTATAGGAGCAACAATACAGCAGGCTTTATTTATACATGAGATAAAATATTCAAGATGGAGGTATCAAAACAAAGGAAGCCCACATGTCTTAACAATCGTAATTTTATTTTACAAAACATTATTGAGCACAGAATGAAAGTATGAAAATTATGTCGAAACACAGTTGTTTTTGTTTTCTTATTAAACCTCTACATTTATTACACTGTCTAGCGCATCCTAATAATAAAGATATATTTAAGCGCTTTTGCTGCAACTATATATCTTAATACTAACTTCCGTAACACGTACCGTCACTCATAAACATTCACAAATAAGACTACGTAAACTATTTAAAAGTATAGCATACGTTACAGAGTTTCACCGATGCACCAAACATATAGTTAGGCGGATGAATTATGGGGTAATAATTTCATCGGGATTCAGTGCTGCCGAAGAGATCGAAAAAAAAAGGCCACAAGACGACAGATAAATACTCATAACTCACCCGGGGAAACGTGCAACACATGTTAAAGAATAAATCGAGACGTCGTAAGATTTAATGGTAACTCCGAATCCGTAATCAATCGGAATTGATTTACGCAGCACCCCCATACGCTTAGCGATAATTCTCGAATTAAAATTTACATATAAGTATGAAAGAATTTGAAAACCATGTCCTTGCATCGGTTTCCCGCATACGTATGTATATAAATACAGAAATTAGAGCGCGGACGGGATTTGCTGTATATGTTTACATGTATAAATTTGGCGCCGGAGTGCGTCCCGTAGCGCGAAGACGGACGATCCGACAAGAAGGCGACTTTATTACGTTAATTTATGTCGGATCTCGTATATTAACTCCATAATTCTCCCGTTGACCCACGCCATACAAGTGTAACATGCATATATACATGCGTTATCCGTATGGGTAGACATACTGTCGCTGGCATCATCCAATTATATATTCAACGCGCTGGCGAGGAATTTACATAACGTTTTACGATTTGCATACCTATAAAGCCGCAGGGATGAGATGTTATCCCTAAGATATGCAGGTGAATGCGTTTAAGCAAGATGTGCATTTTGTCGGCAATTTTCTTGAAATTTTAATTAAAAAAATGCACTTAGCACAAACTAGAATATCATATATTACGGTGTAGCGTTTAACACCTATTTATGTAACGGTTTATAAGTTGCGTAGTTATATTTGATGTCATTCTTCATCCCACTGACGAAAGATTTTTAATATTTTGACAGAAAAAAATACGCGAAAACAGCTCTTGCACATAAATTACCTCCTTCTGACTCCAAATGCCAATGAACGCAAAATTATGTATAATATAACATCTGGTCAAATCTTCGAAAGGCCTATAAACTTGATACAAGGTAAAATGACTCATTTTTTTTTTTAAATTAAAACTTTGAAATATTGTAGTATTAAAATGCAAGTATTGCCTTTAAGTTCTACCACATAGATGTCAAAAGACAAATGATAGAGAACTTTTGTAGTAGTATAGTATTATGCAGTGTGTGTCACCACACCTTTCCATTAAAAGTTTATGGAGAACTAATAAATAAAAAGAAGATTTAAATTTTTTTCTAGTAAGTCTGTAGGGGTAGGTCAGTTTAGCTGAAATATTTTCGACTCCCAGTAATGTTCCCTTATACCTTATACCACTTTGTTATTACAAATGCAAAGGTAGTATTTTTATTTTAAATTTGCATTCTACCCTGAATTTTATGTCAAGCTCAGTGGCGGCTGGTACTAAAGGGCACAAGGGCACGTGCCCACCCAACCACCAAGATAAACACAGAAAGAAATTCGAATACAATTCAGCGCATTATTTTATTTTATCATTTTAACATATTTTTATAATGATGGTGTAAGTTTCCTTCCGCACCACAAACAATTACGCATATTCCAATGCGCAAAACTATGTTACGGGCATAGTTACGGGCATTATTCCCGATGTACCTATTTCGAGTATGAATCGGCCGGCTCCGCTTATCTTCGTCATATGCGCTTATATCGTCGCTTTGGGGCACACGATTTCATATCTCCAGTTAACGTCTTGTATTCGTTGCGACTGCATTGTATTCGACCCGTACCGCGCATGTGTGAAAGGCTTGAAGTGACGTTTATTATTAACGATGGAAGTTAATTGTGTGCAAAATCTTTAACCGCAAATCCGCCCTCATTTCAGGAAAAACTTTTAATTAAGAAGAAAGGAAGGCCTATTCCTGATCTGTAAATAAAACTATACTTCTACAAGTAAAACTCGAACTTACAATAAAGCATTCAATAAAAATATATATGAAAAATATGAGTGGAAGTGCGGATGTTCATTAACAAATAAACTATTTTCTTGTGCGTGGAATAAACAAGGGTTAAATGATTTAAAGCATATCGCAGAGAAGGCAAGAAAACACGAAAATTACGTTTCTCACATGAATGCATGCGTAGATTTTAGTGTTCTAGGCAAAGTGGACATACGTGAACAGATAGACAGTCCTTATTTGTGACATAAAATTAAGTACAACGAAGATGTGGAGAAAATTCATCATATTTTGCGTAGGTTAATTATGTGTATAAAAAACTGAAATCTTATTCTATGTTGGACAGTGTAAAAATGAAAAGTGAATCTTCAGTAATTTATGATCGCGATGACATGTGTGACGTAAGTGTAGGTGGTGTTTTGCCACTTTTGGTGTTCATAACAGACAACAACCTAGAAAAGGTTTTGACGGAAACATACAAACAATTGGGCACAAATAACATCCAATTGTTACATATAACATCCAACGCCCACATCGACAGCAGAATGTGAACGATGTTTTTCCACCCTCAAACACATTAAAAGTTTTCTGAGAAGTACAATGTCAGAAGATCGACTGAACGCATTTTTACAGCAAAGTAATAGACGTCTTTTCCAGCATGACAAATAGAAGAATGGATTTTATGTACAAAAAATAGCCAAGTTCTTATATTGTGCCCACCCTCTTTCATAACCCACGAGCCGCCACTGGTCAAGCTTATTTAGTATACCACGCACTTAATATTTATTCTTTACAAGATATTCGCTTTTTTTAAACAATTTTGTGTCATATAGTGGTTCACGAACCTTTAAGTTCCTTGCAGTTGGCACACTATTTTTTTTTTTATATCATTGTAAATAATCCACCAAATGGGGTATCTATTTTCAAACAATGAAATTAGGAAATTATATTCTAAGAATCCAATGAACGATTTAAATTGAAAGGTTGGATAAGAATAAATAAACTCGTTCTTTCGTTCATACAGCAATTTAATATATGATGACTAGTTTCGGAGTTACAAGTTGCAAGTTACACATGCGCAACAACCGCCAAGTAGTTCGAAAGTGGCTCTGAGAATATCCACATAAAAAACGACTTCGTTTTCTCAGTGATAGCGAATTCAATGGAAGATTTTGTTTGAACAGACACCAACTTCGAAATCTTTTTCGGCATATTGAACCAACTGTTTCCCTGAACTGATTGCAAATTTGCTGAAATAGCGTCATTCGTAAAAATTCGGAAGAATTCCCAAGGTCTTTTTATTATAGGTATTTAATATTAGGTATTTGAACATAAAATTTTAATATGTGTGTAAATTTCAATTTATGACGTCATTTGTATCGAGGTTTCCGAGATTGACGTTGTAAGATTTTTAAAATATTTTACTATATGATATTATTTTATTTGTATTTGCATTTTGTATTGTTATGCAGAAGCCTCGGTCGAAACTGTAGCTTTAATGTAAATAGACATTGATTCGAACTGCACACCGAGAAAAAAATATGTGTTGGTTTAACCAATAATTGGTTCACTCAACAAATTTTTGTATTTAAATATGCTCAAACCAGCGGAATATTTAAATCAATTACGCAGAATTAGTTGCACTAGTGTTTCGAATCAATCTACAATTGTGGTTCATCCAATAACCTTAATGTTGAATTAAAATAAATGTTTGTTCAAATCGGGCGCACATGCATTCAGTTAACTAATTTTGTAGTTCCATTGACGGTTAAAGCAAATAATTGTTTGAATCAACACATATAATTCAACTAAAATATGCGTTTTTTTTCAATGAGGGTACTGTTTTGCAATGAAATTTAAGTGTGCTGATTCAAACGAAAACTGGTTGAGTGAATGCAAAAAGTTCAAAATAATAATTTTTGTTGTACCGACATTTTCATTTTTCTCAGTGTAATTTTGTGCATTTTATTAAATATATGTATCTATAAAAATGTTCAGAGGAAGTGCTCACATAGAACCCCCTATAATTAAAAGTTATCTTTTTACACAATATGAACGACTTCATAAAATTGAAATAAAATGTTAACAATTAAGTAAAATCATTAACACAGACCGGAATGCAATGAAGAAAACGAAGAAAAATTGCAACGAAGAATAGCTTTAGTTAGAAACTTGGAAATATAAGTAGATCGAGTAAACTTAAGGAGGAAGAAAGAACACAATTTCCGGCATTTGAAGGTTTTGAAGCGTATGGCGGAGGTGGCGTTTTCTCCGTGAAAAGATCCTAAGATTACGTGTCTTTAAGATGAAGTGTCCCAGCATGATAACATTCAATTTTTCATAAATCGCTGTTATTGGGGAAAAACTTTCAATACACTTATTAGCCTGCTGAGTATAACCTAATATATAGGGAAAAAGGGTTATTAGAAATACATATACTGTATCTTTTATTTTGGTTTGAAACAACACATGAAACCGCATTCTTTTAAAAAGACAATGACTGATATTTCTATAAAACCACTAATAATTAACCGTATGGTATTCAAAATTAACCACGTTAATGGAAAGTCTGAAAATTCTTACATCACCCATCGGTTCGAAAAACATCCATTGCTATACTATCAGTCATAATTTCAATAGCCATTTGAAAGCAGCATTCAGAATCTGTAGATATTTACTTGCTCTTCGTGCAATTGCGGGATCGTGGGTTTCATATTGCGAAGAATATCCACGGGAATGTTTGCAAACGCTTATCGAATTCTGTTTTTTATATCATCTTTCGTGGTGGGTGGTGTTCTGCATACAAGATCTTTTACATATCCCCGCAGAAAGTAGTCTAGTCTTTGTTAGTTCAGATGATCCAGCTGGCCATCTAATCGGTCCAGTTCTCCCAATCCACCTTTCAGGGAATTAATTGCCTAAAAACACTTTTATTTCATTAGTATGGTAAACTGGTGCTCCGCCATGTGTTGTACGTTTAGAGAAATATCGTCTAATAAATCTGTCAAATCGTGCTGCAAAAGCTGCAAATATCCTTGCCCAGTTAAGCGGTCGTCAAAAAATGAGTTTCAACTATATGTAATTTCCTACAATATCACTCCTAACATTTAGTGGCCACCTCGCTTGGCTGCTAAATCGTACGAAATCCGGAGTTTCAGTTGCATAATAGCGAAAAATTGTGTCTGTTTACGTTTCCATTTTTATGAAACGTCGCTTCATCAGTGAAAAGCATAAATTCGAAGAAGAGTCTGTCTTGTCTTAGTTTTTTCTGAGCGAATGCACAAAACTTCACGCGAGTTTCGAAATCAGCATCATTGAGGTCTTGCATTAGCTTAGTGTGATAAGGATGGAGCTTGTTTTCCTTTAAGATCCGCCTTATTGATATGCTTATACAATCCAGTTGCCTTTCCAGTAGTCTAGTACCAACATAGGAATCTTCAGCCACACTCAATACGACTGCCAGTTCGTTATCTTTATGTAAAGTCCACTCGTTCGTGTTTCTCATAGAAAACGGTACGTCTTTTAGACGCTTTTGGTTTTGGTTGCCTTCTATTTGGATATTTCTGCTTATAGATTTTTGTAACAAGTAGGCAATCCTTTTCACTTTTCCCTAGCACATGAATCAAGCTAATCATCTCTTCTTTTAATTTTTCAAAAACAATCATTTATTTTCAAATAAATACTTGCAAAGCGTCGGACACTGTTTTTGAGTAAGTTTCATATTTGTCAACATCTTTTTACAACCTACTAAGCAACCTAATAAATAATACAGTAAGAATTGGTCCTTGATTTGGAAAACGTTATGTAACCTTGGAAAATACCAGCTTTAAATATAAAATTATGTTGACACAACTTAAAGAGGAATAAAAAAGAGATAAAGGAACATTTGTCCTTTTCCATATAAAAGAAAAACAACCTGTAGATTATAATCACATTTTATTATACCTGTTGTGTAGGGTCACCTCACGTCCGCATAATTGTCAAATATTATTGCTGTAAAATTAATACCAAGGCTACCGTAATACATTTTGTTACTACAAGCGATTTCAAAATTTTACATTGTTTTTGAACATCTTAGCAACCCTACAATCAAAAGTAAAAAACATTTTAGGTCACACTAAAAACGTGTGTAACACTCGGTTGATATTAGCATACATATGCATTACCTCAGCAAGAATCTTCAGTGCTACTGGTCAACGTAATATATTATAGGGAAGAAATCGTATACTTAATTAGTGGTAGAATAATTGAATGGGAATATAAGATGGAAATCTCATTATTAACGGGAAGATATTTGCTAAATTGTCGATCTGAAGCTACAATATTTATCTATAAAGGATAACAATACTTGTAGGACTACTTTAGGCCACTATATATGCGTTAATTAACTAACGTTAATTAATAATTAGGTCACATTAAAAACGTGTGTAACACTCGATTGATATAAGCATACATATGTTTCACCTTTATTATTAAGTATATTTATGATTATAGTCTGTAGGATTGTAGTGGGTTGCAGTCTAGGAGCGGAAAAAAATTCAAAAACTCATTTTTAATTTATCCAAGCTTTCGTCAATTCCTTTTTATTGACATCTTCAGGGCTATAAGAATTGTACACGAAAAAATTGTTGAAGCAATGATTGTAAAAAAAAATGAAAATAAAATTAATTTATAACTTACATAATTAGTTAAGTTTTTATTTTAGGTTGGCCCATTCCTTATTTTATCGTCGTCCTCTTAAATCTTAGATATTTTTTTTTGTCAATTGTGAAGCGTTCAACAATGTTGTGTTACTAGTAATACTTTTTAGAAACTATCGCGAATTAAATTAAAAATGAAATTTGTTTGAAGTTCAGTTAAAATTTTTAAAATGAAATTTACATATAAAAGTATACGAGAAAAGACACAAACAAGAGACAAACTAAAACTAGACCGAAATACTTCGCAAATGTTATTTTCAATTTTTGTTATTCTAAGATGTGTAGAGAAGAGGAAAAATGACCAAAAACTTACGCGATACAAAAAAGCAACGACAGAATTGTTTAGAGAAACTAATTTGTTTTTAGATTTCATATTAATTAGGTGAGATATATATTACTTAAGTTTGAGGTATCAGTTTTTTATTCATAGAATACTAATAGTTTGAATGTGGTACATTTCTAAAAAAAAGGCGTTTGTTGTAGTTCTGTTCGAAATCCATGATTTTTGTATCCTCATAATTAATATTATGTTTAGTTGTTTGTTGATGTTGAGTAAGTGCTGATGAAAGTGTTTCGTTTTTATTTCTACAATCACTCTTATGGGATATTATGCGTGATGTCTGAATAGACTAAATTGCAGTCATTGCAAGAGATCTTATAAACTATTTCTGATCTATCCTTCTTTTCTAAAGAGGTTTTTGTTTTGTGAAAATAGTGTTGGTGGTTAATACCATTTTGTTGAAATGTTAGCTGTTTTTTGAAAAAGTTGTATTAATTTGGGTTAATTCTTAAATATACGGAAGAGTTTTATAATTCATTGGGGTAGAGGTTTCTGGATTTCTTGTGGTATTTTGTTGAGTGGAGGGGGGTAGGATTTCGGTGCATTCGATTGCTATTTATTAATTTATTGAATAAAGGTAAAGGATAACCATTTTCTTGTAAAATATTTTTCAACAAATTAATATTTTTGGATAAAAGACTGGGATGTGATATACTTTTTTTTATGATTGAATATATACGATTTTCTCCGTGTAATACATTAGGTTGACGAGTAGTACTGAAGAGCCTTGGTAAGGTGAAACATATGTATGCTAATGTCACTCGAGTGTTACACACGTTTTTAATGTGACCTAATTATTAATTAGCGTTAGTTAATTAACGCATGTATAGTGGCATAAAGTCGTCCTACAATTATTGTTACCCTTTATAGATACATATAATAATAATGTCTTTATTGTCGTAGATTCAATATAGAATATAGACTTTGTCATACAAAAATGTGATGTAATATATAAAGGTAAAATTAAATATACAGGGTGTTCCTAAATATCATGTACATAAGGAAGGGGGTAATTATTTGGTTTATTTTGTGCCTAAAATTTCATATAAACATAGGTCTGCAAACGCTTCGTTACCAATCTGCAGGGTGTTGAAATTTCAAGTTTTTTTCATTTTTTACTGTATGGCTCCTACAGTTTTTGAGATATTTTGCTCAAATTTGGAAGGTAGGTTACCCTATAAGACCTGCATCATTAGCCATGCCAAATGATGTAAATCTACAGGGTAATAATTTGTTCGGGGTCATGCCCTCTTTTCCCACCCTGAACTTTTTTGCGATGCGCCACTGCTAGATTCTAAAATACGCAATAAATTTTCTGTCTTGTTTAGAAACTTTTTGATCTCTTGTATTTTTTTCTTATCTCTGACCGTTATCGAGAAAAAAAAATAGAAAACAATTTCTGTAATTCGCCAGAGAAATTATTTTTTTTAAAATGGTCTAGCAGGCTCTGGCTTTAATCAGATAATCACTTGAGTTTATTAATTTTAAGAGTTAAGGTGCTACTACCTGTTAAAAAATAGGATGACTCGATTTTCGTAGCATTGTTTTGTTACAATACAAAGTAACATAACTAATAACAATAAAAACCCTAATTAATAACAATGACAAGGAAACTATGCTACAACAATTGTTGAAAGTGTCCTCCTCCAACCCTTATACAGGCATCCGCTCTTCTTCTCATTGATCCTCGCACTCTCTCAAATACTCCTGGAGTTTTCTTATCGTTTCAAATCCATCGATTATTCGATTTCGTAAGTCATCAACAGTATTCACAGGTGTTGTATACACCAAGAATTTGAGATGTCCCCACAGGAAAAACTCTATACTATTTAATTCAGGGACCTAGGGGGCCAAGGCTGAGGTCCACCTGCGTCCACTCCGAAAAAATTATTACCTGTAGATTTACATCATCATTTGGCTGGCTATGAGGCCTTATAGCGTAACCTACCTTCCAAATTTGAGCAAATATCTCAAAACCTGAAGGAGCTATAACAGTAAAAAGTGAAAAATCTGAAATTTCAATACCCTGCAGATTGGTAACGAAGCGTTTGCAGACCTGTGTTTATATGAAATTTTAGCACAAATAAATAAATAATTACCCCCTTTCCTTATGTACATGATATTTAGGAACACCCTGTATATATATAACAAACGACTTATAAAAGACAAACAAACATTCAGGTGTATATATCGAGAAATTCATCCATGGTGTAGAAGCACTTCTCGAGCAACAGCCTCCTAAGTTCAGATTTGAAAATGCTATAATCCTCGAAAGTTGCAAATTCAAAGGCAGTCTATTACATATATATTGTAGCTTCTGTATATCTTTAAATTATTTTAAACTAAATGGTTTCTGATCTGTTACAACTATTGTATTTGTATGTTCTATAGTAAGGGTGTTATATTAGTTTTCGCATTATTGACCCACCCAGTATATCAAATTTCCTTTCTTAAACGTATAAAAGTTTCGTTACATATTTTAATTTCATAGTATAGCCAAAATCCTAATTAACTAATGTAATACTGAGACATTACTTCGTCCTTTTATGGCAGTTGGCACATAAGCCGTTGTCCAACACGTGTAATCGACTCTTGTTTATAATTAAATGAGAGCACAAATTATACAACATCGCCAAATTACCTCATCTAAACACACCCGACAACGTATTAGAGAGCGGCGTTGAGACACAATTCCTAACGTGTCACCGGCAGATATTCACACATCTCGGTATAATTTGAATAATCACGGTCAAAGGCGACAACCGGCGCCGCCACCCTCTCATTTATCCCGTTAAATAATTCGCGCGGGCGAAACTTTCGCAGGGCCATTTAAATTTTAATGAAGGCCCAGCGCCGCGTGACCTCCCGTCCCGTCGTTCGTCCGCTACCAATCGATACCTCGGACCGGAATTTACATAATGATTGAATTATGTCCGGATCTATTTGTTCCCATATCGGTATATACAGCCGGTACAATAAGTCAATTAATTTAACTCGATTGCAATAGGAATCCATCGCCGATGTGCGGCGTATCCGACCAGTCGATCAGCATTACGAATGTATGCTGGTGTTTCATCGAACTAACTCCGGCTATTTAGTCGAGAGATAGCCGGGACGCAGCGTGCGTTTCGGCGATATTTAAATACATTTCGAATGTGGGGAAGATAGCGTTACGATATGCGCCCGGCGAATGCAGGTGTCCTGTTGGCTTATTAATGCGATACTACGCTATCGGATTAGTGGCGTATTAACTCTAATAAACCACTAAATTATTGCCGCGCTCTACAATGTGTTTCAAATGTATCATTTTAGTTCGTATGAGAGCACACAAATAGCGGGATTGTGGATACTAGTTTAGCCGTTGCAAACATTTCGAAAGAACTTGGGCTGTGCTTTGTCGCTGTACGCTGAGAAAAATTCTGGACGTGATATCAATAATCTACATTCATTGAGTGGATTTTCATCGACAGAACGAAATGTGTCATTGATATGATACAACATTATTTAGCACGTTGGGTGTCGATGACGCGGACCTGTGTCGAGCTAGGTTTAAGTTCAACGGCCACTTATTTATGATCGGCACTGAAACTTTGATTACGTAATAACAAGATCCGTTGGTGAAATAAATTAGTTTTTATTATTACAACAAATCATTGTACACTTTTCACAGGAAAAATCGGGACACCAGCAATTCTGAATTTTAAAATTTCTTCGGTGTAAATGCAGCTTTCAGAGGATATATGCACTTATCAAAGCCATAAATCACTTTTGTGTGTATTATTGCTATCAAAAGTAAGACTAAAAATTTAAACAGAAATATAAATATATATAGAGAAAAAGGTTTATATATTAAATAAATACATTGGAATTTCGTGTTTCCTTAGAAATACCGAATACGGAAATATTAATGCAAAAAAAAATACATAACATCTAAAAGGCCTCTTGAGTAGACGGCACTATTTAGAAATACACATATATGTATTTAACTTGTTTGATGTTATGTAGAGATAATTCTTTTTTTAAGAAAACATATGGCCATGGGATTTTAAAATTATGTTACCTATTACTAGGATATTAGTTACTTAGTTTGATTTATGCCCGCAAGATCATCTTCCTGAATTTTTTAACAATGTGATTTTCATTTTTAAATATTACTATAAAATATTTTTATGTATTAAAAAATTACCAAAAACAGTGTAAGATTATTTACAAATTTTTTAAAGCAATTAATTTCGCAAAGAAATTATTTATTTTATTAACCCTCCGTTTATTGCATTTTCAAGAAATATATCTTAACTATCGCCTGTGTAATCCAATGTCGTTCTATTTTATTGAAATATAGCTAACACTTTTGGTCTGTAACACAGCTTCAGGCAGTAGCAACGAAAAAGTATTAAATGTATCAAATTCAAAAATAAATATTTTAGCACTAACTGAGATTGACGAACAATATACTTTCTTACAATGTTTGTTATGTATTATAAATCCAATAATATTGTAAATAATTGTTAATAAACCTGTGCTACATAAAGACCGTTTGTAAAGAGACCCAGTGTTGGCCATATTTCAAGAAAATAGTTCAACGATGTCAGATTATACAGGCGATAGCTAAGATATATTTCCTAAAAATAAAATAAACGGAGGGTTAATAAAATAAATAATTTCTTTGCGAACTTAATTGCTTTAAGAATTTTATAAGTAATCTTAAACCTGGTTTTAGTAATTTTTTATAGATAGAAGAAAACTTTATAGTAATACAATGTTTAAGAATATTAAATAACAATAATAATTAATGCATCAATAATAGTGTAGTCAATAAATATATGAAAATCACATTATTCCAAAACTCAGGAGGCTGATTGTCTGTTGCTAAAGTAATACTCGCGAGCATGAATCGAAGTAAGTAACTAATATCAAAGCAGCACTAACAAGTAATATAATATTAAATATTAAAATCCCACCATCACATGTTTTCTTAAAAAAGAATTATCTCTACATATCATCAAACAAGTTAAATACATATATATTTCTAAATGAAGCCGTCTATTCAAGAGTTCTTTTTGTTGTTAGGTATTTTTTTTTCAATAGTATTTCTAAGGGAAACGCCGCCACCGAAACTCCGATTTGTTTATTCTAAACATAAACCTTTTTCTCTCTATATATTTATTTTTCTGTTTAAATTTCTAGTCGTTACCTTTGATCGTAGTAATATACATAATTAAGTGATTTATGGCTATGATAAGTGAATACGTCCTCGGAAAGTTGCATTTACAATCAAGAAATTTTAAAATTCTGTATTGCTGGTGTTCCGATTTTTCCTGTGAGAAGTGTACGTTAGAGCATGGATAACATTTGTTATGGTAACTATGTTTTCATACGTTCAATAAATAATTTTGTTAATAATGTGACTGTTATAATAACTAAAGGTGGACAAGTTTTAAGTATGATTCACAAAGTACCTAGACAGCAGGACACTCCCACAGTGATAAAGAACAGCAGGTATAATACCCAATTAATAGTACAGAATTATTGGCTTACTAGTTTCGGCTAAATAGCCATCTTCAGAGTCATCTAAATAAGAAGAAATAAAAATATAATAAACATAATGAACGTTAAAAGTTCATTAAAATTAAATTTAAAATTTGAAACACTACAAAGGGATAACGGATAAAAGTTCAGAAATTATTTCCTGAGGGAAAGTCGCATACATAAAATAGCACATAAACAACTAAGTAGTAAATAATATAAATAGTAAAAAATATTTTAAACTAAAATTATAAATAAGTGAAAAAAAGTTGGTAATTAATTTGATCATTCAGTAACTTTATATTGGGTTCCCTTGAGTACCTCTCAATCTCGTCAAATAATACTTACTTTATTAACGTCAATTTCTCAATATCTATAGAAATAAAATGTAATTTTATAAATAAAGATTATATTGATATTTAAATTTCAGAGAACGATGTGTAGTTTGCGTTAATGATTTATAAAATTTGTGCCAAGTGTTCTTCGGTGAAATTTTTCCGTTTGAACTTTAATATTCAATATATCTTTAAATATTGAAAAGAATCGTTTTACATCACAATTCGCTAAAGGCGGCTAATTAAAATGGGACAAAAGTAAATAATACTTTTTAATTAGATTTTGATCTAATATTTTTCCTTTCTATCTTAATACATCTAAGTCAGGATTTCTTTCAAAAACTTGGCATACCTTTTCTTTAAGGTGAAGCCCAAAATTGTAATGTTGAAGAATCAGGAATATGTCTGGTCGTATATCTCTTCAGAAAAGTTTTCAATTTGGGGTTAAGCATTTATGTAAGGGAATTTTGGATGTAACAAATGATTCAAAAAAAAATTGATCGGGTGTTTTTTTTTTGTGTTTATATGTTGTGTAAAGTGCCACTTTCTCTCGCATTTTAGAGTTTTTGAACAAATACTTCATATTACTTCCGTGTCATTAAAAGCTAATGATGATTCTGGATGGTCAGAAATCCATTTTTTCTTTTAACTTATGGTTCTGATTAATACCAGTCATACTAAAATAGAACTAGGAGTATCCAAAAAGGAAGACGAGAGAGAAACAAGATCAGAAAGAGACGAAATGCGGAACTGGCCATGTTTTCTTAAATAAATGTAAACTCTCGACTATAAATGTATTTAAATCAAGCAATGTAAGTATACGCAGATATATTTCTTAAAATGACTTATTAATAAATAAAGTAATCCTATAAATATATTTATTTAGTAGGTACTTAGTCTCAAATACTAAAGAAAAATTAAATAAACCTCCGTAAGAGTATTCTTTCACTTATGTTCTTACGTATTGCTGTGACCTGATTGAATTAATTGAAAAATGCAAAAATGAATTTTAAAATTAAAAAGAAAATAAAATTAGCTAGCTCAACGGAAAATATTTTCATGAACAAAAGAACTATTAATCTCAGAATTACCCTCGCAAATTAAAACTTGAATCTAACCACAAAAAGTAAATTCTGAGTAAAAGAAATTCAGATTTTCTTAGTTACCCGAAAAACTGTAAAGGTTTTAAGATAAACTAAAAGAACAGAATTTTCAACCCAATGACCCTAATAAACAATCAAATTGTTTTACAAAATGGGTTAAATTACAATGGTGCAGAAAAAAACCTTGAACTGAAGGATCTGGCCTAAAATAAAAACTGCACTTGACTCTAAATTAAAATAGGATAATGCTATTTGCTATACAAAGCAAAAGTTTTGTTTGTTCAGGAAGATTAACCAAAATACACAACCTTTGAAATTCTATCTACGTGGTTTCACAAATTAAAATCAAAGCATGGACAATTACTAGAAATTTACAAAGAAGAAAAAAACTAAATACAATAACAATGCTTCTACTCACCCAAATGAGGTGATTGATAAATAAAAGTGAAACAGCAAAATTAAATAACGGAAAATTAACTCCTTAAATTATAATGAGAGAAAAAAACTAAAATATATCTTCCTAAACAAAAAATAATAGTTGATCTTATATCTATAAAGTGAACACTTCAATACATTAACAATGATTATAATAAAAGTTCCTTGGTTGACTAAATAAAGGAAAATTAATGCGAAATTTACAATATCAAAATGAATTACAAAATGGCAACATCGATTTAAAAAAATACGTCTACTCACGTCAATAGTCGTACAAGGAAGTCTTTAACAAAACTCTACAATTGTTTTTCTTACAAAAATCCCTCAAAATCGTTCAACGCAGACGTATTACATGACAACGACAAAATTTGATAGAATCCGCATTAAATCAGCGCAAGCGACCAATAGACAACTTAATGAATGAAATAATAAAAAAAAACTTAGCACTAATAAATTAAAATGATACAATTAACTCTTAAACTAAAATTAATCAAACAAAAATAAAAATTGTGAAAATTCTCTGGTACATTGAATATCGCTGAACCGAAACCAAAATAATGCAACTTAAAATACACTCAGCGAAAGGATTCTCTAACACAGCAATGTAGTACAGAGATTTATGGATAGCAGTTTTGTATTACATATTTAAAATTTGAAAGACACACTTAGCGTAATATTAATTAAAATTGATTGTAAATACGTTAAATTAGCACCTACAGTTAATATGTAACATTGGGCAAATGACAATTATTTCAACCCGTTTGCCCCGTATCTTTTGCGAATATGCCTCGTCGTTACAATATATTAGTTGTATGTACAATATATGTTAATATAATGTTGTGTTGAGTGATACTTAAGTGCCTCATGTCTATGTTGATCACACTGATAACTATCTCAAAAAGTGTATAAGTAGCACTCATACAAAAGGAATCATAAAAACGAATATATTTATATTATACAGCTAACAAAAAAGCAGCATAGGACCAACACTTGACACCGTAAAACCTTATTAACATTGATACGCATTTAGAAGTATTTCAGCGCAAAAATAGTCAACAAAGTCTAAGTTTCTTTAATAGTATAATAATTCCGCTTAAAATTATAAAAAATTAGTATTACATGATTACAGCAATATAGCAAATCGTGTTTAACTAAAGTGAAGCGTAATTAACTAAGGTTTTTAATAAAGCATATAAAACTATAACTAATTCTTTAACTGTCACCAGATCTATTAGAATTTGCTATTGACCCCGGCAATTACGCCACCTAGTGGTTACATTTGGAACATTCTATAGCAAAACCTCTTGCAGGCTGATAAATATCACGTATTTTTACATATATTGCATGCCGACAATACTATTAGCTTTAATAATGTATAAACAAACGGTACTTCCAATTTAAAAAGAATACTCATGAAATCAATCCTCCGCGTTCATTTCGGCAACCTAAACTTATGGTAGCCATCAACCTTTCTGTCCCACGATGCGGACAATTGTGGCGCTCGTTATTGTACGATAGCCGTGATCAATCGCCAGAGAACGGAGAACATCGAGGTGCTGACCCCCTAATGGGACCAATCTCCGAATGTATCATCGTTTTGTTTTGTTTATAGGCGGTCGATATAATGCGGCTAGAACGTCACGGATACGAAATGATGAAGCGTCGAAGGCTGTCGTACGTTACAGATTCGATTACAACAGAGATCTAATAAAACGTGGGACGTCTTATTTCAAAGGAAGATACCGCTGATGTAATAACTAGATGACAATTTAAAACGTTCAAGGCGATTTGACAAGCATATCATCATTAATGGATAGATTATTGTGTTACATAAAAGCTATTGTTATAATCTTCTAGCCTGTGTATTATATGTTCGTTTTAGTTTGAATCAACAATGAAAAATGATCAATATATAAACAGTTACGAGCACTAATTGTAAGCAATTAGTAGATATTCAATACCGTAACCAGCAGAATCTGCTGATCTTTCGTTAATTTGCTTATTCACTGATTGATGGCACTACAGTTCAAGAAGTTGATTCACGATTGCCATTCATGAGATATCCACACCATTCTAACTGTAAAAGACAATGAACGTTTGCGCATGTATAAAAGTCTAAGTAGGTATTACGTTTAACATTTCTTTTACGCGCGCCTTGATAATACTCCTTTCAATGTTAGCGTGAAAGAAGAAACACCATTCATGACACGTGCAGGATTTATACACATCGAGCACACCTATTTGTAAACGTTACCTTAATAGAATGGTAGAGGGAAAATATAGCTTTAGATATCATTTTGTTTTGTATATGTACCATCTTTAACAAAATAAATGCCAATCTAAGCGCCACAAATCTTCGATTATTATTAATGCAATCGAAGCTACAGCACACTACAATAGTAATTAAAAATTATTTGCAAACAATTCGGAATTATGCATTGCTGGATACGCCGTAGTTGTAGTTTCGGTTGCAGACATAATCGAAGATTTGTGGGGCTTTAATTCGCATTTAATTTGTTAAAGATGGTACATATATACGTACACACTTCTACGACCATAATTATGCACGACGTTTAACATGTCTACTTACATATTTAGCAGGCGGTATTTCACGAACTATTCGAATGTGCTAAGTGAATAAGTCGTGATAGTCCCTTTTTCATGCTAAGTAGTATTTAGCCGTTTCTGAAGATTCGAGACGTAAATTTACATGATAAGCAATTTGTGGTAATATGTTTGAGCGTTAATAGTGTCAGGATATGCCACTATTTCCAATTTGAGATCCGAATGCTGAAGTGAAATTTAATTTCAGAAGAGAAATTCGTGTGGTAATTATTTACTAATCTCTGCAATACGTATTTGTGAGGTGAATAGATACGATTTCATCTGCCTAATTTGACAGCACACGTGTATCATTAAAGAGAAACAACCTTTTTTTAATTCTAATTGAAAAAAAATCAGCTGTTGTTGCTCTGAGCTGTGCTGGTATAGGAGTAGATGTTCGCCATTCAATGGACATTTGGCATTATCATATACTTAAATCATTTTGAATTAAATACTCTTAAAACTTGGTAGCGATGTGGTGTATGTTTAGATATTTGAGATTGTTTTATGGTCAGAAATTCATTTCGAAGGGGCGAAACACCCCTTAAAAAATTGTCTAATTTTCTATGTAATTCTCGAACAGTAAGTTTTTGAGAGCCTGCTACACACTAAAATACTTGCTTGTGTCAAGCCTTACTTGTCATATTACCAACATGGATTCTTTCCTAAAAGATCAACTGCCACAAACCTAATAGAGATTACACAATTTATAAGCGAATGTTTTGATGATAAGCAGCAAGTTGATGTCTTATATTCTGATTTCAGTAGGCAATTTGACACACATAATCATTCATTACTTATCTCAAAATTAGTTCTATCGGCTTTACTCCTAGATTTATATCATTTTTACGATCATACTTACATAACCGATCTTCCTATGTTCAATTTAATGGTTTTACATCTGCTCCATTTCAAGTTTCATCTGGGGTGCCTCAAGGCTCCAACTTAGGACCGCTTCTTTTTAATTTATGTATTAATGACCTCCTGGACAGATTGGGTTGCAAAGTGTTGGCTTATGCAGATGACCTTAAGATTTATAATCGTATAACATCTATAACTGATTGCTTAGTTTTGCAGAGGAATTTAGACATCATTGAGGACTGGTGTAATACTAACAGCATATGCTTAAATATTAGCAAGTGTGAGATACTTTCCTTCACCAAAAGTATGAACCCCTTTATTTCAGATACCAGTGCTCACCAGTTAGAGATACCTAGGGTTACGCAATTTAAAGATCTTGGTGTAATTTTCGATCAATACTTAACTTTCTCCCCTCACATCACTTCATTGTGTTCGTCTGCTTCTGCTTCTCTAAAAATTTCAAATTTCTTTTAAAATTAATAAATGGCAGTGTTGATTCACCTTTGCTTCTAAGTCAAATATCTTCCTTGTCCCTAACTATCTATGTAGCGATGCGCTACATTTGCCACTATTAGAGCTCGCACTAATATTCTTTACAAGCCCCCGCTAAGCCATATGTACAGAAACGCCAACTTATTATATAGTGACCCTTTCCAATCAAGTATTTAATATTTAATATTTAATAATTGTGTATATAATAACTACTTTTCTTTTTTACTTTTTTTTTTAATATTTCATGCGCTATAATTTTGTTTCTTTCAGTTTTTGATGTATTCATTTCCGATTTATTTATAGTTTGTTATGTAGTATTACTTGGCTTTTTGTTTACAATTATTGGCATTTTATTTTTGTAATGTTTTTTTTTGTTTCAAATGTATTATTGCACGCACACTAATGTTATTTTATTTTTGTTATTTTGTCCTATTATTGGACTCTTGTTGTGTTGGACAATAAACGCTATTATTATTACTATTATTATTATTGTTATTATTATTATTATTATAGAGGTGATGTTTAAATAATAATAATATAAATTTGTTGTAATATTAATAAAGAATACTAAAAAGACATTCATAACACTAAATTAAAAATTGATAGCAATCATACTTTTAATATAACAGAAAATCGTTAATGCTATATGGTTCAATAAATTGCACAAAGAAAATGAAACAACCTTGTCCTAAAAGTAGTATCATTTCTAATTCAATTGGCAGGGGATTATAAAACTTGAGGCAAATATGGTTGAGTTAGTGACAATCTGCAAAGAGGATAGCAGTCGCCATGCTTGTTTCTTGTGGAATAATGGTGTAATATCGTATTGTCAGAGAAGAGGTGTTTGTGTTTGAAAAGAAAGCGCATGGATTAAAATATAAGGAATATAAAGATGCCGTATAGAGTTAGTAACTTATTTTTCTTGAAAAGATCCCGACATGACTGCACAGGGTTCAATTTATGAATTACACGTAATATTTTTTTTTAATTGAAAATAGTTTGGGCATGTCACTGCTACCTCCCCACAGCACAATTCCACAATTGCGAGGAGGATAACAACAACCAAAATACATTGTGCGAAGGGTGTGTGTGTCAACCAGGTCTCACAATCGCCTTAATCCCAAACAGTTTAATTTTTTAAAATAACATCAATATGCTGTATCCATTTCAAATGGTCATATACAGTAGTAGGCTTAGTAGCCGCAGTGTACTTTTAGCAGAATAAGATACCTTATATATTACAATATCAAGGAGATAGTTCTGTGATTTGATTTTAAACAAAATTACTTCTGTTTTACTCTGATTGCGTTTTAAATTGTTCAGATGCAACAATTCTGTAAGTATCTGTATGTAATCGGAACTTGTATTTATAATGGCGTTTAGGGTATCATCTGTCACAAGAAAGCAGGCATCATCGGCGTAGTTAAAAGTCGACAAACTAGAATTCACCATCGAACATTTGACAGCATAGATATCATTGAAATACAAAATGAAAAGAAGGGGACCACGAATACTACCCCGGGGAACACCTTTAGTTAGTGTTATCTACTTTGATCGAAAAGTGCGATTGTTGTTGTTGCAAATTACTACTGACTGTCTAATACAAAGGTTACTTCATACAAGAAGTTCTTTCATAAGAAGGTACTGCAAATATACAAAGTGTTACACTTAAAATCAACTTGTAGGAGTATGTATATAATAAGAGTTGTTAAAATCTATTTAAAATCTTGCACATATTTCAAGTTATGCCAAGTGTTTCAGGAGTAAATAACGTCAATCAAACATGACAGAAAGTGCGCCAAAAAGCGCTTTCACAATAATATCGATTCGAATAACCTATTGGTACTTGTTGTGAGAAGTAACTGCGAGATACATAGGCTATTGCACTTAATAAACATACCAACAATCTTGAAGTAAATAACTGTTAAGGGAACCTGCTAAATTAGTAATGTACTTATATATACATGAATTAGACACATTTGGTGGGTTATATTAAATTTATCAAGGCTTTATAAAGATCATTTCTTAGTCCTTGCTGAAAATAAAATAATTGGCGTATTGTCTAAGGAACTTAGTACTTGGCTTTCATTCTTTAAATCAAACAACTTTTAATTGATGTAAATCCAAAGAAAATAAAGTTGGCAATATGGTTTAAGAAAATAAATAGGTTAAAGGTTTTGAAAATTTTACTATAAATCTACAATAGAAGGAAACATTGTGAAGTAGTTTCTTTTTGAGATTAAATATAATACATCATAATATATCTTTCCATTTTTTTGTTTTAAATGAGTTTCCTCACTTTTGCTCGATTTTTAGATTTCTCCACGGATTTATGTATTTTCATCACATAAATAAACTATTTGAATTAAATATAGTAACTTAAAATTGATATACTGCTTTCTGTAAAACGATCAAAATATTTATTAAAAAAAAATCTGATTCATCCAAGGAAATTATATATATGATAAATTACTCACAGAAAACTATTTTCTCGTCATATAAAATCGGTATAGTTTAGCAGCGACTGATGCATATGTGTCATCGAGGAAGCTACGAAAATAATCTAAGTTTTTCGTCTAACTTCATTACATAACTTAACATTAGCAACTTTGTAACCAACGTAAAGTTATGGAATTTCCAAAATTCACAATAGGTTATTGAATGCAAATCCATTATTTGGCACATAATTTCATAAATTTAATTTCATCTGATTGGGGTTAAGTGGTGGAACGGGTCATAGAATTGCTATGACCTGGACTTCACTCCAGGATTCCGGATTATTATTATAAGATTTCATGCAATGTTATGTGTATACCAGTGTTGGGCAAGATAGGAGAAGTGAATAAATTTCTACAGCGACTAGATACACTCGTGTTTATTCGCGCCTTGAGTGGGGAGCAGTGTTAACTAGTAATTTATTGAGAACCGACAAAACACGAGTATGTATAATCGCTGTAGAAATTTATTCACTTCCCCTAGCTTGCTCAACACTGGCACTGGTGTATACTCTTATTCCGGAATAAAGTTTACTATTATTATTAGTTTATTATTATTTATCCCGCGAAATTTCTTTGAAAGGCTTTGGGATATATTATTTGTAATTAGAACATCAATTTGTAACATGTATTTGAGAATATAAGTATGAATATAAGCGGAAAACCTTTCTTCTTTTATCAGCACTCTGCGGTAGAAGTGTATCTATCCTTGTTTATATATTATTCTACCTAATCTTCATAGGCCCACGTAAATATACAAGTCGTTCATAATATTTTCAATAAAAACTGAGATCATTATGATTATATTCAACTCTTGAGCCAGTGGCACTGCTTTAATTAATTTACTTGTATAAATAGAACATAATAATATAATATAGCTTGTCGGTGATCCATACGTTACTCACTTTTACTAATGTATTTTCAAACTGTAGAGATATTGCAATGTTTATTAATCCTACATTAAATATTGTCAACAGGTGATAGAGGATGCAAACTTAACTGAGAAAGTTCGCCATCAACTTCTTTTCATGTTAAGCGTCGAATTTTACAACTATCGGGGAGTAATCTTGACGGTAGCGTACTATCTATCGATTTCGAGATATCGTGCTACTATCACTTAACCGAAAGATGGTGCGCAATAAAACTCATGACAATGACATTCAGATTTGTTCATGTGATTTGAATGAAGGCAAGACAATTTCATATTTAGCTTATACTTTGACATAAGGGCTATCATGCGAACATTAAAGTGTCTTTTGACTCCTACGGTTGGGCTTTACTCTCACAACGTGGGCAGATTGGTGTTAACTCTGGTAATGTAATTTTTGGTAGTGGGAACTATAGTAATTACCAAAGATTTTCATTTGATGCAACAAAAATATAGTGTTGAGCTTGATAATTGTGTTTATTTAAAAAATACATTGACAAAAATGTTGCTTTCAACAAAAAACATATTCAGAATGAATAAAATAATTGTTTAGTCTTACAATAAATTTTTGATTGATGTAAGTGAAATATTTTTAATACCAAACAATTGTTGTTTTGCATCAAATATAATATTTTGGTGTTACATAATATCAATTTAATTGTTGGATGAATATATTTCTTTATGAATTTAATGTACAGCACAAATTAATGTTTACTTCAGCCAAATTTTACTT
Source organism: Protaetia brevitarsis (assembly GCA_004143645.1). NCBI lineage: Eukaryota > Metazoa > Arthropoda > Insecta > Coleoptera > Scarabaeidae > Protaetia > Protaetia brevitarsis. Next base: position 2,017,549 of record RXPK01000302.1, read on the forward strand.
TTCGACCATCAAAAATAACTTGACAAACATTAATCCTTACATTCGTTCAAACAAAAAAGCTTCTTCGCCGTATTCAAACTTAAATTGTTAAATTTACCATTGTGTGCTTAATAAATTGCTCTGTCCGCCAAGAATATTATCTATAAGTTTCGGAGAACAAATTCGTACATTCATACATATGAACCCTTTGTAACCCAAAACATGTGCCAACTGCAGGGGTATCAGGCAATCAAACTTAATTATTTCTACACCAGCTATAATTATAACTTCGGGAAGAGATTAATGACTTTACTTGTGTGTATATAAAGTCGGCTTTAAAGTCCAATTAAATTTATTCCTTCGCGTGTCTACAGAACCGCCTATATTATCTACATCCGTAAATATTTATATTACGTTCTAATCCGCGATGAGATGGCTGCGCGTTTGTGGATCTTGCGAAAGTATTTATCATGCTGTCACCGAGATAATTCCACGCTTTTTCTCCTATAATTACATATCGACTGCAAAATATCGCTTGAACATTAACTTACGCCTCGAAAAAATTACTATATTCGTGCTAAGACACGAACATCTTTCTCAAGTGTATCTAAAGGATTATATGGGATCAGCTTTCGACTAATTTATCATGTCGTTTGAGGAGAGAGATTGTTCCGAGTAATCCCTCCCACACACGCAAGCACGTTATGTTGTGTATATAGATGTATGTACAAGGTGATTTATTAGCTCACCGACATACTTTGCCATATGAAAGTTCATGTAATTTTAATAAAAAAAAGACATCGCTGGGACATATGTCCGAATTCAATTATTTAAGGCAAGTATGGGCAACCTTTGACATGTTGTGGGCCAAACTTTAGTGTGCAAATACGTTCGCGGGCCGCGTTTAAAAGTAGTGCATTTTAAAGTAGTGTTCATAATTTTTAGCGATAGATATCAGACATGAAATAATACGACAATGTTATTATAATGCAATTTATTAAAATAAGAAAATGAAATGAAAAAAATAGGTACAACATTATAATTAAATCGTGAAATTTGGAATTATTACAAACTACGAAAGTTAAATAGCGACAACGAAATCAATGGGACCCTTGAGCTTGAATTTGGGAAACTAATCCATCGATGTTTGGATGAATTCCACTGAACAAAGACGTAAAGAATTTTCCAAATTATCAGCCTTGTACGATGTTTTGATTTATTAACTTTCATCATTGAAAAGAACTGTTCGCATTTATAAGTACTGCCAAACGCACAAATCAATCTTCTTGCGAATTTTCTAACCTCCGGAAAATGGTCTTCTTCGAGGTATGTATTTTTTGTAGAAATCGCACAACTCCACGTCTTCAAATTTAGATTTTAGGAGTGAGTTTTCTTGAAGCTTGATCAACTCTATTTGCAAGTGTATTGGAGTATTTTGTACATTCCTTTTTGTTGGAGTAGCTAATAAATTGAAACTGTCTTCCTTGTTTTTAAAATCGCTAAATCTGTTCGAAAATTGCTCCGACAGTAACTTGAGTTCTTTAGCATATTGAGCATAAGCAGTATTTTCATACTCAGAGAGCGTGGTGAAATGGTAACTGTTACCAGACAGCAACTGTGCCTCCCACAAGCGGATTTTGTTTTGAAACGCTTTCAAACGGCTGTACAAATCATTTACTAACTGTCCTTGTTTTTGAACTTTCATATTTAAATCACTCAAATGGTCTGTAAGGTCGACCAGAAATGCTAAGTCACATATCCATTTTGGGTCACTCAATTCAAATAGTGGTTTATCTTTTATTTGCATAAAATCTGCTATCTCATTTCTGAGCTTGTAAAACTGTTTCAGCATTTTTCCTTTGCTTAACCATCTGACTTCACAATAATATGTTACGTCGTCATATTCGGCTAGTATTTCATCCAAAAACGCATTGAATTGACGATGGTTAAGCCCTCTGGATCGAATAAAATTGATGGTTTTTACTACCACATTCATAACATTCTGGAGTCGAATGGACTTAGAACACAAGTTCTTTTGGTGGATAATGCAATGAAGGACTATCAAATCATCTTTTTGCACATTTAATTCAGTTGCTTTTTCATACAAAATTCCGATGAAACCTTTACGTAAGCCGACCATAGAAGGTGCACCATCTGTGCATACACCAACTAATTTTGACCATGGCAAACCAAAACTTGTGAATACCTTTTCAACTTCATTAAAAATGTCCTCTCCTGTAGTGGTTCCTTTTAGCGGCTGTAAAGCAAGCAATTCCTTAGTAACAGTGAACTCTTTATCAACACCTCGAATAAATATAGCCAGTTGAGCTGTGTCAGACAAATCGGTGCTCTCGTCTAATGCTATGAAAAATGATTCAAAACCAGCCATACGGTCAGTCAAAGTTGTTTTTATATCATTAGCCATCATTTCTATACGTCGGGCGGCAGTTCGTCTTGACAAACTAATTTTTTCAAATTGATTTTTCTTTTCAGGACACAAAACACTGCAAACTTCTAACATACACTCCTTGATAAATTCTGCTTCGGCAAATAGTTTTAATGACTGTGCCAATTTTGAACTAACTATAAAACTGGCTTTCACAACATTATGAAGTTGTGTTCTTTGTTTATGAAACATTTGCTGCTGTTTTTCCAAATTTGCGGCAAGCTTCTGGATTTTGTCTTTTCTTATTTGTCCTGTCAGTGAGTGCAGCATAGGATGCTTAATTGAGTAATGCGTCTTTATTTTGAATTCTTTCATCACTGAAATGGATTCATTACACAAACAAATAGGCTTACCATTGTGCAACATAAAAAAGAATTCTTCAGTCTATTTTTCTTGAAACTGGCGACCCTCTGCATCTACTTTTTGTTTCTTTCCACCAGACATCATTTTCGTTTACTTTTCGTTCGATAAACTTAATAACAAAATATAATTAGTAAGCACTCAAGATGCACACAAAGTCACAAAGCAAATTGACGGCACTAGCAGTTCGCTAGGATATCGCTTGTCGAAGTTATCATGTCGGTAGCTCAATTAGAATTGAACTAAAGTTCGGGCCATCCACCCGCTTATATAGGCAAAATGAAGGAATGATCTAGAATCGTCTAGTGTAGAACATTTGAGAAGCTATTATCTTTTTTTGCGCCGCTTTGATGTTTGCCGCCTCACTCTTTGATGATCGCCACCACTCGGCTTGCTCGCTCACTTGATTCCGCAGGAGCAAGCGCCAAACCCCATATCACTCGATCTTCCTCATTTGGAGTGAGTATAAGTAAGTAGTGTAATATTTTTTTGTAATTAGGTTTTTCAAAATGTCTCGCGGTTCGGATCAAATCTTACAGCAGGCCGGATCCGGCCCGCGGGCCCACATATGATTGAAGGCAATAAAAGACTTTAAAGTTTTGATTGTAAATATTTAAATGTTCATTCATGTCTATTGTTACGATTTATTAATAACAAACGATGACGAGAAGAGTGATGTCTTTCATTGTTGGCGGGTGAACAGTTTTAGTTCAGTGTATGTATTTACATTATGCGGGCCTTCATATGACAAACTTTATCGATGAGGTAATAAATCACCCTGTGTACTGTGAAGAATATATAGGTACTCCGGAATTACAGAAATCTTAATAGTGTTAATAAATTTACGTCGATTCGATTAAATTAAGAGAGCTGACAAGTTATTGGTGTAAGAGGTGACCTTCTAAACCTACATACAGGTCGCAACTGCTCGTGTTCACGTACACAGAAAATAAACAGGAGAAGTAAAACGAACAAATAAAATAAGGATCCAGGCAACCATTAAGCGTAAGATCATTGCTTTCAACAGAGGTGAAACGAAAGAAAAAAGAAACTAATATAAACGCCACAAACTCCCGTGCCACTTAAAGGGACGAATCGGGAGAATAAATTCCACCTGGTGTCTTCTCATTTCTAAAATAATAAACCGGTGTTTGCCGTTCCGTGCGCAAGAGTAAATGCTCCAAACACCACTTCATTACGACGAATAGAGAGGTCTAGGTGGTGTTGAAAACTCGACACGTCTTCGCGATAAAACAACATAAACAGACTTATCTGACGGAAACTGGGGTTTCGCTTTTTATTTTCCACGGCAAGAAGTGGCGTAACTTTTGCTTCTATCATCGCCTTTGTACCTATGTTTATCCGTAGCCATACACAGTAAAAAAAAATGTTTGTTAAGGTATATTTTGTCGTTGTAACACGATGATTGACAAAATTGGCGAAAAAAGCTGACTATTCGATTATATTTTTTAACTGAAAAATGTATCATTTGTTAAATTTTATCTTTGCTAACATAACAGTGACCGGCAGAAAGTGCGCAGCATATGGCGATTTTTTTTGTCTTTGAATTTAGTAAATTTTTTTCTTACAAATCACCGCTGCATGCCCTGAAACTAAAATAACACTCATCAAATCTGCGAAAAATTTAATTGTATACGAGGGGAGGTCAAAAATATGAAACTACGCTAAGAGTAAAGTATCTCAGTTTTTGGGTTTAGAAGATTCTTTTATTAATAAATGTTGCTTCAAATGCAACGCTATATCTAAATATGAAGTTTCGCTTAATTTTAGAAAAAAAATAAATTTAATTAATCATTTTTTCGGAATTACCTATATACAGGGTTGGGATAAAGTATGGAACCAAGCAAATAACTTTGAAACGGACAAGATGATGTTGATTAAACTTTGCAAATAAGTGTCACGAAATATAATACATTTAATTTCGATTTTGTTGTTGTGACTGTACTTCCGGTTCAACCGGAAGTTCTCTTTATTTTTTTTTTATTTAAATGGAACACCCTGTATATTTTTGCAAATTATACTAGACCTTGTTTTTGCGAATTCGACCATATTGGTTTTAGCACCATTATCTGTAAATAATGAAGAGATAGAACACTCCACATTTACTGAACAATTAATTTTATTTATCGTAATTTATTAACAAAATGGTAGTCATCTTATAAACGAACTCATTTAAAATGTTCAAAATGTTCGCCGTTTACTTCCTGACAATATGCAAGTCTTCTACGAAATTCCTGAGTTACCTTTTCCAAAACTGCTCTACGGATTAAATCACATTCGTCGACTATTCTTTGCCTCAACTCCTGCAAAGTAGTTGGTCGCCTAATGTAAACACGAGATTTGAGAAAACCGCACAGATAAAAATCTAATGGACTAAGGTCTGGAGAACGTGCAGGCCACTCTATGAACCCTCTACGTCCAATCCATCGATTTGGGAAAATAGCACCCAAAAAGTTCCTAACTCGCCTATCATAGTGGGAAGGCGCTCCATCCTGTTGAAACCAAAAACTTTGAGGCAACTTCCCTTGTGTTGAAGTGCAGGAATAATGTGGTTTCTCAGTAGATCCAAATACTTTTCCCCACTTAAGTTTCCTCCCTATAAAAAATAAAATATGCAGACCTATCCAAACATTCAACTTTAGAGGATGTTAAGTATGGACTTCATGGATCCAGTGAGGATTCTCATTGGACCAGTACCAGTACCAGGAATTAAGGCGATTGACTGTTCCATTCAAACAGAAAGTTGCTTCGTCAGAAAATACCATATTAGTTGCAAAATGTTCGTCCGCTTTACAAATTTCCATCATTCTTTTACAAAACTCCAGGCGTCGGTCAAAATCATCATCTGACAGTTCTTGAAGTAAGTGTATCTTATACGGATGGAACTTTTCTCTCTTCAAAATTTTTCTTGCAGAACGACGACTTATGCCATGGTTTAGTGCTAAAGTTGTGGTAGAAGTTTGAGGTGATTCTTCTAATTCAATAGCAATGTTTTCTCTAACAACTGCATTAGTTGCGGTTTGTGGTCTGCCTGTTTTTGGTGAATTTTTTAACCGTTCCAGTCTTAGTAAAACGTTTTAGTGACAGTTGAACGTATTATAGGAGTTCTTTCGGGATGCAAATCATTAAAAAGGTGACATACTTCTTAATGAGTTCTAACGCTATCGCCAAACCCGATCATCATTAAGATTTCAATACGCTCTCTTTCATTTAAATGCACCATTTTCATCCGTACAATTAGTAACTTGATGGACGTGAATTAAATAAACTTGACAGTTTGTCAACAGTTACCTACTAGATGATAATACCTTTTGTTTGTTTGTTGCTGGGCAAAGCTTCGGGTTGTGATCGACATCTATGGACTTATTGTATCATCCCCACTGACATTTTGCCGAACTAATTATCTCTCCATTATTTACAAATAATAGTGCTAAAACCAGTATGTTTGAATTCGCAAAAACAAGGTCTGTTCTAATCTGCAAAATTATACAAGGTGTTCCATTTAAATAAAAAAAATAGAGGGAACTTCCGGTTGAACCGGAAGTACAGTCACAACAACAAAATCAACATCAGATGTATTATATTTCCTTACACTTATCTGCAAAGTTTAGTCAAAACCATCTTCGTTTTAAAGATATTTGCTTGGTTCTATACTTTATCCCAACCCTGTATAAAATTATTCGAGTTCATATAACTGTCATAACCTATTCTGTGTATACTTTCTGAGAGAAAATCATGCATACTATGCCAAATTAGTTGATTTAAATTTTTTTTATAGCCTTGAAAAGAAAAATTTCAAAATAGGAATTATTTTTGCTGCACACTTGTTTTGTTTTGAAATAAAACAAAATAATTACAAAATGGGCCAAATTTCCAATGTTTTTTTGCCCCAAAGTTACTAAATGCTTCTTTCTTTACCTCTTCGAAGTTATTCAAAAATTCCTGGCCTCCAAGATCGCCAGACCTATCCCCAATGGATTTCTTTTTTTTTTTTTGGGCTACATAAAAACGTTTAGAAATTTCGACCATTTAGAAATATCGAGAACCTAGAAAATGTAATTAGATAATGTATCGCGGAAATCAATCCTGTTTCTTTTTACGGGACGTTGCTAAGAGTATTTAATACTAGATCGATAAAATGGAAGACGACATGTAGAAGTTCGATTGTTTATTCTTTACGTTAATTAACATCTGTTGGTGACATTATTGCAAATGCATTGTGTCGTGTTTTCTTTTACTTGTGGTGATCAACATTAACACAAACAGAAAAAAAAAGATGAAGTTAAACTAATTGTGATTTTCTAACAATTGCTAAAAACTAATATTTCAATTAGATGTTTCATTTGAAGACATTGTGCAGCAAAAACAATTCCCAGTTTGAAGTTTTCCTCTTCAAGGCTATAATATTTTTGAAAACAACTAATTTTGACATAGTATGCATAATTTTCTCTCAGAAAGTATACATGGAATAGGATATGGCAGCTGTATGACTTCGATTAATTTTGTATACAGGGTAACTCCGAAAAAAATGATTAAATCTCATTTTCTGCTAAAATTAAACAAAACTTCATATTATATAGCGTTGAATTTGAAACAAGATTTATCAATAAAAGAATCTACTAAACCTAAAAACTGAGATACTTTACTCTTACCGTAGTTTCATATTTTTGACCTTCTCTCGTGCACAATTAATTTTTTGACAGATTTGATGGGTGTTATTTTAGTTTCAAAACATGCAGAGGTAATTTGCGGAAAAAAACATTTACTAAATTCAAAGACAAAAAAATTTCCCATATGCTGCGCACTTTCTGCCGGTCACTGTATATAATTACTATACACACTAAAAAATGTAGGCAATTTTTCTTGGTAAAAATCACTTTTTTGATAATTTTCTGCACTAAATGGGGATAAATGTACAGAAACTTAATAACAATATATATGGATATTACTTATACCATCCTTTTTTCCATATTTACATAAATAAACGGTTTAAGTGTATTTGAGAATAAAATTACAAAATTCACTAAAATTTATGTCGTAAATTACTTTTACAAATAATGTTTCTATTTTTTTGCCAAATATTGCGTCATGCTTCACGCTTGAAGCGTTTTACCAACAATTTTATTACACAGCACCATTGATTTGAGGCACTATCAAGGTTGACTGTTAAAGATGGGTACTCACACAAGAAGAAAAAGGCAAATCCTGTAAAATATTCCCCAAATCGTATGGATCCACACTAAGGGAACGGAAATTGTTCAGTCAACAGTTTTGGAAGTATCATTTCTCTATACATTGATGTAATCATTTAAATGCTAAATCAACAAATAAAGCATTGTTAACACAAACCGCAAATGTTAGAGTCCATAGTTTTCAAAATACGTTCTCAACACCCTACAAAAAATGTGGACCCCAAAAATAGGTGACAACTGGGCTACCTCCTATTTTTGGAGTAATTTTACCACATTTTTTTTAGGGTGAAGCGTTCTTAAATGTTTTCTGAAGGACGGGAACATATTCACTTAAAAATTTTAAACTTCTACATTAACTTTTTGTATTTGTATTTTAGCTTCACCATTAATATATCTTACATTAAATTATTTTTGCCTATAATTTTTTAATATAGTGAAATTAATATTAAATGCTCTTAAAAACTGGAAATGGATCCAGCATGCGTAGTTAAAATAAGCAGTTGCGTTTTGTTAAAATTTAGGTATTAAAACAACAACAAAAATTCTAAAATTTATTTAGTTAATGTAACTTTATATAATGTTATTATAACATTATATAAAGACCCGGAATAAAAATTGGAACAATAAATACATTATTATTTACATAAATCAAATATAGCCTACTAGACCTCCACAATACTTACAGACATTGCTTTAATTATTTGTTTGTCTAGCAGCCAGTGGCGGCTCGTGAAAATATTGAGTGGGGTCGGGCCAATCACGGACCAACTTCCTCCCCCTTCATTTTATTAATTTTCATCTTAGAGTAATTTATTACCTTACTCATTGCCAAGGGCCATTATTGAAATCACGATTTAAGGATTAAATATGGGGTCGAGTTTATTTTGTTTTGATTTATGTCGATTTTAAGCTTAAAGTGAAGTTTAAATCGAAGATTATTGATTCACGGTTTGAACCGCGAATGTAATAATATCGACGCAAAAAAAAAATTAATGTAGACAAATTTAGAAGCCAGTTTAAAGTGAAAAATACTTAATAAGTCCTTATCTATAAATATAAATACTAACAGATTTCCTTCGGAATTGGATATGTTTAGTCTTTAACTGCACGTACACAGGCCATTTGTTTACATTCCCCCACCTAACTAACGCAAAACTATTCAGGTGTTTTTGTGATTTTATATCGACGAAAACATAAACGACACAGAACACATGAGTTATTTAAGCGTAGATCGTCGAGTAAAATATAATCGATATTCTAAGCATAAGCGGACGTATTTCTTACAAAGAATAGTAAATACAATTTTTATTTTCTTTGTTTGTTTACCTAAACAAATGCATTGTTTTTTTTTACTTAAAACACTATTATGATGTATTTATCAGGAATAACTCCCTTATTATATTCATTATTTCATTTTCATAATTTCTACCCTAAGAAAGATATGAATGGTAGTTCATTTTGATTTGAAATACTATAGTTATTAATTTGCGATGTCATCCTAAAATAATACTACACTTTATTACTATCATTAATGAATATTAAATATTCTTAAACCCGACTTTTATTGCGTGGAAGCGTTTAAACCGAAGTCCGTATGCGACGGCCTTCTATATGTTTCTACTTTCAACAGTCGATCTTCGATGTCGTCTGACTCACACGCTTGCCTACCGTGATAGTGGAAGACCCTTCCTCCACACCCTTTAAAAAGAGCCGCCCCTGAATACTTATATACAACATCTGTAATAACGAACATAAAACTGCTGCGTAAAATACAAAGAATAAACCTCCAATTTGCGATAAGCTGCTTACCTACCTATGTGCACGTGGACACTGACAATGCGTTTTAGAAACTCTATATGTTTATATTTACGCAGCGATTGACGGAAAAGGATCTTTGCCTGGAGGAACAGGCCATAAGCTTTTGTAAAGTATACGCAAGTAAGCACAATAACCACCTCAGTTCGAAAAGGAGTTTCAGAGACCCATCGTTCGATTTCTATTCGCAGTATAAAACCTTACGTATAACAATAACAACGCTCGTTTAAAATTACCAACAGGAATATAAATTTCTGAAATAATTGGGCACGACTTATAGTATATACCACACCGTCCATTCCATTCTCTGTGAAGTAGAAGGAAAACATGAAAAAATAAAATCTGAAATAGGTATATTGTTATATCAGCCATTATAATGATATACATATCATAATATAGCGCTTCTAACTTACAAATCTTACAATTATCTTGTTTGGAAAGTTATTTAATTACATACATTTCATCAATTAATTCCAAACTTGAATTCATCTGATTGCAATTGCTTCCATTCGTATATCCTGAAAATAAATTAATGTTGCTCTACATACAAGTTACAAAATTATATGTTGTCTATGTACTTCAGGTGAATTAATCATAAACGCTATAACAGAACAATAGGGTAATGTAATACGATTTATAATATCGATGATGTAGTAAATCATTTTCAAAATTTTCCAATTTACAACTCCGCAGTATTGTAACACCGTCCGAAGGGTCATTTATTATTATTAATCAATGTAAAAGAATAAATCCTTAGGAACATGCATTGACTTGAAGTACAACATACATAGGTTGAGATAAATGAAATTTCTCCATCGCAACAGCATTGTATTCTATACTCATTTAGTTATACGTACTTTATTGCTTACATATCGTAGATACAAACCGTTTGTTGCTTGCATTTGGTACTTGTCAGTTTAATCGTACTTTGAAATATCGATATCGCATACCAAGACGATGTACCGAATTTATTGTTTTGAAATGGGAGTGGTCGATCAGTTTAATCGTAATACCCTTTCTAAGCAACAAAGTCTCGTAGTTTCATAATGAGGCTGACATGTTTAATATTCATAAGATTGAATTTATAAGTCGCCGTATGAGATAACAATGGATATTGTGAAGTGTATATAGTACTAGGCAGCTCGTTAACACTTCATTATCTGAAGCTTAAGAAATGTTGTTGGGCTAGTAATTGTTTCAGAACCATTTTTTTATAATTTAAGCTCTATCTGAAGCACGAGTACAAGAAACTTATCGTTGCTTATCTTCTAAGTCTTTATAATTATATATTTAGTGGAAAAATCTATTCGTTATAGTAGTAGTATAATTCCTCTTCAAAAATCTACCTTTCCAAATATAACATTAAAGTAAAGCGAACGTGACTTTCCATACTAAACTTCTAAAAGGTAGCAGTATTTAGCAGATATTCAGTTTCTCCATAAATAACCATTAGGGAGAGCTTTCTTGTCAAGGTCATTAACGAGTATTTTATTTTATTTCTCGCGTGAAAGAAAGAAACATCTATTTATGCTCACCGTAAGCTGCAGTAATACCCGACACATGTTTCAGACACCTTAAATTATCTCTGTTAACGAAGTATTGAGGTAGAATATAATTCCCCTGCTTAGGCTTGCAATGAGCTTGCATGAGTGACAAAAAGACCAAATTTAAGACTTAAAATCCTCAGAAAAAAAAAACAATGACTTAAGAAATCGTGTGAAGTTTGGTAAATAAAGGATTAGTTATAAAAATTGGCTGTATATGAGAACACTAATGGAAAAGAAAATACATTCGCTAGAAGACTTTCTTTACTTACAATAGAAATATATTATTTATATCAAAGGAATTAAGTGAAATAAGTATAATTTTGTTAAACAAAAAATACTAATTATTTGAAATAATGTTGTCTTTATTATAAACAATATAGCTTAGGATAAAACAGAAGTATATTTAAAAAAAATTACTTCTTTAGTTTAAAGAATTCGCATCACTGCATTTTTAGATCTATATAAATGAAAATCGTAACTTGCTTCGTGTCTCTGAGCACAACATACAAAACTACTAAAAATATAGGTAAGCAGGTTGTTTCTAATGTACTTGTAACAGTTCGGAGATTATTTTAAACACATTGACCACGTGAAGTCGCATAAATGTAAAGCAAAAGAAAGGTTTTTCGTTTTCCTGATACACCCAGCCATAGAGCGTATCCTCACAGCTACAATGCTCGTGAGTCAGCGTAATAGTGGGAATGATGGCTATGTATGGCTATGCACTATGAGAAAAAGCGAGAAAAAAAACTTTTGCTTCATGATAAAATTAGGAGCAGCTACGTACCATTTATGTGAGTGATATGATGCTATGCAGTTCTTTTTTAGAATCCATTTGCTATTAATAATCACACAAATTTTCCCAAATAGTCAGTGTTAACAGTAATACCATTATTTATTCCTTCTTTGTTATTATTTATCTGAATTGTTAATACCTACTTTCCTCACATATTATTAATATGTGCATGTTAACAATTATCAATGTCATATTGTTGAAAGCTACAAAAACGATGAAACACTTACCTGTTCTACAAATAATTCTCATTCTTTCTTTGTACAATAAGGCAATTTAATTATCTATTTCATTACAATAATCTTTGCTAACTCATTCAAGTTTTTAATGAACGTGGTCTATATGCTGACCCTCTTCAAAGTCTAACTTTGGTCAGATTAGGAACACTTCAAGTTTTTATTAAATTTTCTACTGACATTTTGCCAACCATTTTAATTGATAGGAAATTAGTCAGCTGGCTGTAGTTCATAGACACTAATTGAAAGTTGACAAATATTTCCAAGCTTTACAAAAACGAAACTAATTTGAGGCAACTATAGGTTACTACCCTCTCTCATAAACTTAACTTATTGTGTAGTGTACATTTCCAAAAAATAAGTTAAAATATGGACAACCAAAACATACGTAACGCAAATCATTCAAAGTATAATGAAAGTTTTTTTTGTTATAAAAAATACGAAACAACCATATTTATAATTCATCTACGGCGTCTAATTTAATGTCATGCTATTTCTCATTGTTAGTGTAGAATTTAGAAATAAAATAGTAACTAAGGAAGATTTAAAATAGCAAAGTTCGTGCAGGGTTACCTACTTTTGTATTATTCATCAATAATTTGGTTCTTATTGTCTTCCTAAAATGTTTTCAAGTTTTTTGCACATCCGGTTAACTAGAAGTCGCTATGAACTTCGTTGTTTTAAACGGAATTACTTATGTATTATTACATTTTTCCTATACCTATCTTCAACTGTTTTTAAAATATTAGAATTTTTGTGAAAAATAACACATACCTACTATACTTTAAATACAATATCATCAATTATCCTCAAACAAGCTATGATGTTATTTATTCAAAATATCATGTTGGTAGTTTAAAAAATGCGGAAAGGAAAGCCGATAAGTGTAGAAAAGGGATCGGCTATTGTCACATTGCACGTGGGAGGACATTCTGTGCGTGTGATGGCAGAGGAATTAGGTGTGACCACACTACATTCGTCGCTACCGAGACACCGGAACATTCGAAGACCGGAATCACCCAGGTCTGTCATCCGTGATCTGCTACGAGGGTTGTTATCCCTAACAACGCTGGCGGCAGATCGACGTCGTAAAGTGTTGAGTAAGAGGAGGCGATTGACGGCGCTCGAAATCGCAGCGGAAATGAATAGGGTACACAAACGACCGATATCTTAAACAATAACTAAACGTCGCTTAGCGAAGGCGGTTTATTCGGTTGCGTTCCGGTAAGAAAACCGTTAGTCCGACGTGGGAACCGCCAAAAAACAATTACAGTGGGCGGAAACTCATAAAAATTAGATAGAAATAGATTTCAGAACCGTTCTTTCGATTGACAAGTCTAAGTTCGAAGTGTTAGGGCAAAAGCACAGGGTTTTTGTAAGACGCACGAAGGACTAGTGAATGTTGCGTGATTGTGTCGTTCCCACAGTAAAACGCGATGGTGGTTCAATTATGGTTTGGGGTTGTTTTAGCAATGCGGAGACCGAAGATCTCGTGTAAATTGACGGTATTATGCGTAAAGAAAATTATAGACGGATATTGGAAGAAAATGCAACGTCAGGGTTGTGCGGTTGATTGTGAGGAACATCGTGTTTGCACATGATAACGTCCCCAAACACAAGGCACGAATCTGCAAAGATTATCTCGCGTCTCAAGGAGAGAAAAATGTTTTAGAAATCATGCTCTGGCCTCCGTAGATTCTGGATTTGAACTCCATGAGCTGGACAGGCGGGTAGGGAAAGTCTACCCAACTTCGAAAGAGCACCTTTTTTTTTTAGGGAGGGGAAAATCTTTTAAAGACACTCAGTGGCCCGGTTCATTGGGTAGTATTGGATTTCCACCAACTAAAAAACCCCTCTAGAAACCTTCTCGATCTTCTCTCATCGGAACTGCGTGAGCATTACTTCGAGGAGAGGTGGTTAAGTTGTTCGAGCACTCCTTTCTCAATAGTCTACTTCATTAAGCTTCTTTCTTCCTTTTCTTTTGTTACTAAAATGCTTTTAGCCATTTTATTTATTTTCTGCCACCACTCTTCATTTTCTAGCATCCTCTCAATCAGGTTCTCCTTCGTTAGTTCTCCTACTTTTTGTACAGCCCTTTTCCTCTCATTATCCCATCTTTTGCATACGAAAAAGGTGTGTTCTACAGTGTCGCTCTGTCCACAGTGGAAACATGCGTCCGTGTTGCTAATTTTAAAGCGATGTAGATAAGCGCGGAAACATCCGTGCCCCGACAGAATTTGCGTAAGGAAATAGTTGACCTCTCTATGCTTTCTCAAGAACCAGGCTCTTACATCTTTTATTAATTCCATTGTTCAGGATGCTGCACCATCCCCTTCCTCCCAAATCCCCTGCCAAGCGTCTAGTAGACGATCCCTTGGGGTACTTCTGATTTCTCTTTTTGTATGTATGTCCTCCCTTTCTTTAGCTAATAGATGTATTGACGGCGTTCTAGCTATCACGAGAAGAGCTTTCGTAGACACAGTTCTATATGCACCTGTTATGCTAATCGCTGCCTTCCTTTGCACTCTGAGATATGTGTTTCTGTATACTTTTTATCCATGGCTCTTATCCATATTGGAGCGCCATATAACATTATTGACAGTGCTACGGAAGATAGTATTTTCCAACTTCTTTCACGTGGTCCGCCTATTTTTGGCATAAGTCTGCTAACAGTAGCTAATGCTCTTGTTGATTTCTCCGCCTTTCTGTTGATGTGTTCCCTCATCTTCCAGTTTCTCCCGAGATACATACCCAAGTATTTTTTACCCTTCGCCCGCCTGCTAAAACAACTGCTTCTGTTTTATGTGGGGCCATCTGGAGTTTTTTGGAATCAAGGCAGTGAAGTATTCGCTTTAGAGTGTGGTTTGCTGTAGTTGTAGTTGTGTTGGCGAACCACACTCGAAAGAGCACCTGTGGAGACTTCTATATACAAGCAGAATGGAACAATATTACCTAGGAATCTATGATAAAATTAACAGAGAGCTGCCACGAGTAGTCTGCGCCGTATTGAAAGTCAAAGATCAAAGAATCTTCGACGCGAAGAAAGTATAGTTATAGTTTAACATTTTAATGAGCATGTCATGTTTTATTTCTTATTTCTTCTTGTTATTTGTTTCTACGAACATATTTTTATTTTCTTTCGAAGTCTTGTTGTTTTTATTTAGTTAGCAGGAATTTACTAGTTGTCCTAACTTCAATAGTCGGTAGTGTATATCAAATATGCATATTATCCCTCGCCGATCATTAGTTTATCAGTAAGGATATTTTTCGATTCTATGTTCTCCACACCGGTGCCATAATAATTTCATCTCGGATGTCAATCGATATCATTCGATTCTCAAAAGTTCTGGATTCTGCCCAACGCTAAGTATAATGTCAATGACTCTTAAAAATCCCTAAAGTTATATATTTCCGTAGGTAGGTAACCTAATTATGTGCATAAAGAGAACAGGTGCAATAGACTCATTGCATAAATACACCTGGCAAAGATGCGTCACACAACTAACTGGTAAAACACGGAAACTGGGAATCCGTACTAGTGCGTACACGAACACATACTGATGCAACGTATACATAAAACAGTTTTACGGGAAGCGGGCAGAATTGACCTGAAATTGTATCTAAAATTTCCTCCGCCAAATAGGACCGGAGGTCGTTCACATTCGCGCCTATTAGTAGCCATACGCAGATGGCAGACAGTATGACAACGATGGTCCGCTTTACCTAGAGCGACGAGGACACTCGTTTAATTAATTTCGCGCGACCCATCCCATATTATGCGCGCTCGCTTCGTTTCCTATACGTTCGCCGGAAACGCCGGCGAAAGGCAAACCAAGCCAAACCGACAATTAGCGCCGAATTCTATACGGGCGCGGTTAGGGTATCCCGTGCGGTTCAATTGGTTGCCGGATGTAGTACATAAAACCAGATATAAATAAATAAATAAATATTAATGAATTTATGTCGTAATAGTAACGTGTTGTTTCCGTAAAAAATGTCAAATATACGGACAAGGCAGGAAGTAATATTGTCGCAACAATTAAGCCAACTATAAATCGGCGTTGGCTAATAAATTCAGGATGTGAAAATATGTAGCAGATGTTGCAATACAAATACAATCAGTTAAATATTCTATAAACAATGAAAATCCAATCCGTGACGTATTTTATTTGGCTTTTATTTGTTTTATTCTAAATTTGTTGTTACGTCATTATAATAATACCATCACTGAATCCCCCTATTTTTTTTTAATTGAATATTTCCTGCAACATTTGCCAATAGAGTTTCCGATGAACATCTAAAGTAATCGCCAGTGAAAGTGTCTATAATGGGTGGAATGCATACACTGAGAAAAAAAATTAATAATCATAGATAAAAACACAGTTATCGTAAATAAAAAGTTCAGCTGGATAGGGGACAAAAGCACAGATTACTTATCACTAATAAAAAAGAGATCCTAAACACTAATACTAACATGAAACAATCTAAGTTACTTACGGTCTGCTTCATACCGGTAACTTATGAAGTTACTTATGATAATTAAACTGAAGTAGTTAAGCCAAAGAATATATGTAGTTTCAGTAAGCAAAGATTTGCCCTTGTCAAGTAGTAGATGTATTGCTGTGAGTGAACTATTCTATAACAGCTATCACACCTTCATAATTAATACAAACTATTTGGATTACTTGTGATACGGAAAGAGTATCATTAATGCACGTTCACTAAATACCTGATATATAGAACGTAATGGTTTGCTATAAATATACAATATACTTACGTTTAATTTGTTGTTCAACTATAAGTAGTGCAGGAAACGAGGAAGTTTAGTGAATATTTAATATAAATTTAAATAAAAAGCAGTATTATTAGTAGTAGTTTTATATTTTATAGGACAAGTACAGTGACTACCTGATATGAATGAAAGATATTGGTTTCACTTTAATAACAGTTTTTTTTAAACAATTTACAACGTAATGACTAATAAAATATATTCCTTAATAATGAAAAAAATGAACAAAGCAGTAATAAAAGATAAGGTAAATGGGGCCCCCTTGAAACGTTATTTAGTTGTTGAAATTATTAAAATCTAAACAAAGGACAAACAGGAAATATGGCTTTGAAGTTACAACTAACAACAAACAATAAAATTATATACCTAGGCGGTAAACTTGCGGTTTGTGTTGGTTCTTTGTACTGTCTTGGCGAGTTGATCCTCTGCCGGCGTACGTGGCGGTTATGTCCGGTGATCGCCTCGAAAACGGCTACTTCGTCGGGGTATCCCTAACTGTTGGGCACTGTAGGAGCCACTGTAGGTGGCACTTGGACTGTCACTCAGGTAGCGACGGCATCCACACTTTAGCTTCACCAGCGGGCGCAGATATCATCACAATGATGGGGAATTCAAATATCCCACCACGTGGTTTAAAACTATAATCTTGAAACATCCGATTGCTTATAGGCTCGGTACTTCTTCTTTCGTTGGGATTCTTTATACGGATGGGACCTTGAGTTAACCCACCCGGTATTTTTAATATATTTGCGTTCCAACTGGCCTACAATGGCCCGTACTCCTTGGCCACTCTTTTTCGACGACTTTTTCCCACGTCCGTAACTCTTACGTGACGCTAGCTCACGCTTGGGCGGGTAGCAGTCTCGGGGACTATTTTATTACTCCGCCGCATTAGCCAATCAGGAATAGTAAAACAATCACGTAGTGGCAGCAAAACTCAAATAATCATAGTTGTGGCAAGTTGTTAGCTATTTAAGAAAATACATAAGTTTAATAGCGATCAGCATTGTTGTTACTTCTACTAACCATGTGCTGTAGTTAGATACAGTACCAGTAGTCATAAGTAATACGTTACTTACCACAAATTTGTGAGGTATGCTGTGCGATAGCCGTTAAAAAAGGCACTATTTACAGCAACACCTTGATGCATTCAGGAAATTGGGTTTAGCTGCAGGTATTAATTAACGAGAATAGTTCCAAGTAAAACTTTATCTATTAATTTTTATAATTTATATTTTTTTATTAAGTAAACACTTTACTTAGCCCATTTTTCTCAGTGTAAAACGTAGATGCTAATGCTGCGAGTATGCACAACATTTCTGAAGTTTTTACTACGCTAGCGAAGCATTTACTAGTCTCTGAAGGATATGCTTCTATATGCATGTTACATGGAAAAAGGTACTAGGCTTTAGAAGTATCTAGTAGTTTAGTAATATTTACTCCAATTCACTGACTATATATAAGAAGACTAATCAAGCTTATGGGAAAGGTATTACGCTTAAAAGTGGTCTTTTGGATGGCAAACTCAGATGTCACTAGTGTTTCTGTATCCAAAACCGGTGGGAGAAGCCAAATGCCTATCTTAGCTCCGAACCGTGTTTACAGGTAATGAGTTGAGCAGCATACATGAATAGAGGGTATTTAGTTCACATATAGCGCAGTAGCATGTAATATAAAATGATTTTTTTTTCGATTTAACCCGTATTACTGGTGGTTTGTTGTCACGTGAGAAAAAGGCATGGCAGGCAACAAAAGTCAATATTTAAATTGTACAAAAACAGACGCAATAATATGTATGTTGCCTATGTTTGCCATTTCCCATAAAGTAAAGTGACCAGATTTTAATGTTGTAAGGCGGAACAAAATCGATTATGAGTATATGATATTCGTATTACTACTAAAAATCATAAATAAAAGTAAAAAAAAATCGATGCCTAGTTTATCATAAAAGAACACAAAATTGACATACTCTCAAAAATATTTCGAATTTCTAAAAGAAATATATTGAGATACACACCCACAGACCTTAGTTAAGTTAGTTTTATATTGCAAGAACATCAATAAAATGCAACATCTCATTTCCTTTGCGGGCGAAAACGTAAATCATAGGGCCAACTCAAAAAAATGACAGGTAAGGAAAGCCTATATCCAAGTATGTCTACTTCAACGAAATGATCAACCCAGATGTGTAAAAAATGTTATGGGGTTAGTGAGGGCACAAGTGTAGATCGCAATGCTGCCGGATGTTCACATAGCAATGAATTTCCCAAAAATTCCTAAAATTATAGTTTTACTTCAAATTTGCGCTGCATTTTGTATGCTAGTCAAACTATGCATATCTAAAATAATATGACACTTATACAGTATTTTTAGGTGTTCTATTATAGCAAATAAACAAAAATTTGCGTATCTTTGCAGCTTTGTTAAGATCTACTTTAACTTCTTGTAGCCATGTAGATCTAGGCCTGCCTCATCCACTTCTTCCTGGTTGCCATTCCAAGATACTGCGGATTACTATGCCATTCCCATTTTATTCTCTGACTCTTAATTTTTTTAACCACGTCACCTCCCGTTAGCTCCTTTGTTAATTCATAATTGGTTCTTCTTCTTTATTCACCATTGTCCATTTTTATTGGGCTATTTTCTTCCTTGTATCCTAAGCTCTTCTTCTTATTTCTTAAACTAATAAACATTATGTCTACATTCCCTGATGATAATATTTCTGGAGATGATTTGATTCCATCGTTTTTATTAAGAGATGCTAGGATGATTTTTGCTAAACCGTTAGCAATTATTACTAATCTATCAATTCAAACGTCGCGTCGATTTTTCCTAAATTGTGGCAAAGAACCAGGATTTCTCCGATATTTAAAAAAGGTACAAAAACCGAAGTAAACAACTACTGGCCTATATCCATTTTATCAAATTTTGCCAAAGTTTATGAAATTTTTTTATTTCGTCACTTACGTGAGCATCTTAAAAGTTTTATCTCACCTCATCAGCACGGTTTTGTTCGTGGGCGGTCAACAGTTAGTAATTTGGTAAATATCTCGCAGTTTATTTGTAGGGAGCTGGACAGACAGGGTCAGGTTGACGTGGTGTATACGGATTTTAGTAGAGCTTTTGATAGTATAAACCATGGCATTTTGCTTGAGAAATTATGCGGCTTTGGCTTTACTACTTCTCTGCTACATTTAATAGAATCCTATTTAAGTAATAGATCTAACTATGTACATTATAATGGTTTCAAGTCTTATGAATTTTTTCCATCTTCAAGTGTTCCACAGGGATCTAATCTAGGACCATTGCTTTTTATCTTGTACGTCAACGATTTGTTGCAGGGTTTCTCTTGTCCAGTTCTTGCTTATGCTGACGACCTCAAAATTTATACTTCCATTGCGAACTTGCTGATGTTGTGGTTTACAACGTGATATCGATTATATGGTTGACTGTGTACTAACATATTTAAAGTTAAATATTAATATAATGGCTGCTTTGTCTCATATACTCGAAAGATTAATCCAATTCCTTCCGCCTACTCGTTGAGCAATGTTGTATTGCAAGGAGTCACATCCATGCAAGATCTTGGTGTACTGTTTGACTATTCAATGAGCTTTGCCCCGCACATCACTGACCTTTGCTTGTCAGCATCTAAAACACTGGGATTTCTTATCCGTTCCTGCAAATCTTTCCAGGATACTCAATTACTAAGATATTATACTTTAGTTTGTTGTGAGCAAGTTGGAGTATGCCTCTCAAGTGTGGTCTCCCCACTATGTCTACCTGCAACTATCACTTGAAAAAGTTCAATGACGTTTTCTCAAGTACCTGTCATTTAAGGGGGATGGAGCATATCTGCAGCGTGGAATTGATTATATATCTTTATTGGAGAGACATTCAATGACTTCCTTAACTTATCGTCGTGAATGCCACGGCACACGTTTTATATGGAAGTTAGTTCATGGAGTCATCGATAATCCTTTTCTTCTTTCCTCTTTAGATTTCCGCATTCCCAGATCTTCCTCTCGCTCTGCTTCCTCCTTTGCTTTACCCTTTTCTAGGACCAATTTGTTACAAGCCTCGCCACTGGTCACAATGTGCCGCTCAGCTGATCTGCACTATGGTGATATTTTCCATAATAAAATTAACGATTTATAATTAATATTTTTCCTATGTATTTTTTTTTGTATGTATGTACTTTCTAAATATTGTTGTCCTGTAACTGGCAATCTGTTGGACAATAAACCATTATTATTATTATTATTTTTTTTTTTTTTTTTTTGGCCTCCCTTCCCTTATTATTATTATTATTATTATTATTATTATTATTATTATTATTATTATTATTATTATTATTATTATTATTATTATTATATATATCGTCTTATAAATTCTCATCTTTGTTTTCTTTCCCAATATTTTACTTTTCAACAGTTTTTTATTTACTTGATAGCCCTTGTTCATATTGGTTATTCTTTCTTTTGTTTATGCGTCCCTGCTCCTGTCATTTGTTATTGTCACTCCTAAATACTTAAATCTGTTCACCTTTTCAAATGTGTAGTTTCCTATTTTAGCTGAATTATTCTTACTTCCTCGTTTCGTGTCTAGTCTCATTAGTTTCGTTTTCTCTTGGTTTATCTTCAGTCCCATTTTGTTCCTTTCTCTCACTAATTTTGCCAGTATTTTTGTGGTCAACTGTCAGTTTTTTGATACAATTACGATATCGTCTGCATACGCTATTATTTGTGCTCCCTTTATTTTTGTAGTGCTCTTATCTAGCGTTCTTAATACATATTCCAAGTTAAATATATGATGTTGCCGACATTGAATCTCCTTGTCTTATTCCTTTATTTATTTCAAATTCCTCTATCTGTCCCTTCTGCGAAGGGACGACACACAGAGACAGACATTAAGAAATAGGCCAGCGAAAAACATTTTACGATGAGATTTCGTTTCAAACCAGCATGGCGATATGCAATAGCAAAAGTCCAGGGAATCTAATGTGTATAACAAGATACTTATCCGATATATGGATGTCATGGAGGTATTGCAGCATCTTTCGCACTTTAATCTACCCATTAACAATTCGCCGGCGATCACTTGGTATGTACACTAGCGACACTTTCTAATTGTACAACTTACAGGTAAAATAGAGCCTACATGTTTAGCGTGGATAGTAGACAGATCTATGCATTAACCAGCCGCTTCGAAATGTGTAAACACAGATTTGCTGTCTGTTATTTTAAAAAAGCTTAGGCTGGATTTATTAATGTGCGAAGTTGAATGCATATATTTGTTATCTTTGCGTAGGAATAAATTTATTTGATGTTTGAAGTATTTCGAATAACTGTAGTCTTATTAAATGGTTTTAAAAGGTATTTTCATTTTACAGTTGAATTACGACTAGGAACTAGACCAAAGGCATGTTAATTATACAATAAATAGCAATATCACTGGGTTTACTACTTTTATTCTTTTACACGTATGCAAAAATAATGAGCGTATCAAAATGGATCGCATGAAAATATTTAAGGTATCCAGTTATATATATATAATACAAGATAAATAATATTTCGATTATAAATTCCCTAGTTCCAAAGATTTTACCTCAAAATCTCACAATATTTTTTCAAAAGAAATACAAAATTTGAATTAGTCGTAAATCGAACAGCAGTGATAGGTTAAATATAAAATGCAGGTTTAAATTAATAATTAATGATTACTTTATATGCAGGGACCTGCATAAATATTGCAACATATAGGATTTTTTTATTATTAAAACATACTAAAACTTTTTTTGGGAGATAGGTGGTGCATATCTAGAAACCCCAAAATCTATTTTACACACGTCACGTGACCACTAGTATGACGGTAAATATGAAAAATACGCTGTGAATCTCCAAAAAGTGAGGTTAGATGACATGTATTCGAAAAAAAGTTATTTGAAAAAGTTGTTTAGAATTTAATTCTGAGGCGGTATGCAAATTTTTGTAAAGATAATTAAACGTCACTAAACGACGAGCCATCACGAAGGAAACTTCGATCTCGCCGCTAAAGATGTTCACTGCAAATGTGAACGAAACGTACGAAAGTAATTCCACAAGACCACGGTCAACAGCCCGAAAAAACTTTTTACAGTTTTGTAAAGATACTTTAAAAAATTGAAAAATCACAATTTTCCAAATTTTGATTAATTGAATTACATATTGATAAAATTGATAAAATTGTTTGAGTATCAACCAGATTTAGAAATATTACTGCTGTTGAGCTGCTAAAAACGAGAAAAATGGAAATATGTAATTCAATTAAACAGTATTTGGAAAAATTGTGATTTTCATTTTTTTTTCAAATACCTTCACACAAATTTGCACACAGCCTCAGTATTGAATTCCAAGCAAC
Source organism: Protaetia brevitarsis (assembly GCA_004143645.1). NCBI lineage: Eukaryota > Metazoa > Arthropoda > Insecta > Coleoptera > Scarabaeidae > Protaetia > Protaetia brevitarsis. The sequence continues at coordinate 2,041,126 of RXPK01000302.1, forward strand.
TTCCTCAGCATTGAATTCCAAGCAATTTTTTCAAATAACTTTTTTGGACATCATGTCATTTAATCTCACTTTTTGGAAATTCATAACATATTTTTTAAATTCACCGCCATACTAGTGGTCACCTGACGTATGTCAAAATAAATTTTGGGGTTCCCAAACATGCACAACCTATCCCCAAAAAAAATTATTAATATTTTAATAATAATAAAAAAATCCCATATGTTGCAATATTTATGCCAGTTACCGTATATACATATTAATTTTCATTATGTTAATATCGATAAAAATAGATATGAAAACAATCATTATGAATCAATTAGATTAAAAAACACAAACATATTTAGTAAAGCTGTAGAGATGTGTAAAGAAAACAACATCTGTTCGTATACAATATTATATTTAAGGTAAGGTGAAAAACTTCGAATTGTGCTAAACGATGTCGAAAAGTCGGCAAGCATTAGTATGCGCCTTTGATGTATTTATTTGCCTCCATTTTATAATTTCAATGTTTTTCTATGTTTACTTACTGCCTTCTTCTTCACAATTTAAACATAGAGACCGCACATCTGTGTTTATATATTTCGAAGACGGCAATGAATGCCTAGATCCGTCTACTATCCATGCTAAACATATAGGCTCTATTTTATGCTGTAGGTCGTACAATTAGAAAGTGTCGCTGGTGTACACATCTGTTAAATATTTCTATGAGAAATTCTCTGGTGTGATTCCAGAATAATTTCATTTATTTTATTGCCTGTATGTTGCGGCATTAAAGGAACAATTTCTTACATTGACATAACGGCGTACTCATTGAGATGCATATGTCGCGTGTGTATTAACTGTATGTAACTCCGCACAATCATCAGTTTCAATTAACTATATAATTACATATTTTCATGGAGAAAGACAGACAATAACCGCAATTCACATTGGAAGCAAACACATTCTGCACGCTTACAATTTTTACATTTAAATTAAAACGCTTCAGAAAATCTCATTTCAGACGCAATCATCTTCACCCGACCAGACGATTAATAAACCTCACTTTAAGTCATCGACAGTAAAACTCAGCGGGATCAGACAGGTCGTTCGCGTAATAAGATAGCGTTACTTAATAAATCGTTCGCATCGGTAGGATATAGGACGTGGCCGACGCCTTATTTGGTGTATGGAATCGGCGGGTTTCGACTCTCGTATCTCCTATAAATTGATCATTACTCGCTTGGCCGACGAACCGTCACTGTTTTACTACACGCCCTACACACGCCGCTGGTCTTTTACATCGGTAACAGATGCAATAGAGATAGAAGCCAGGGCAATACGGAACAAAAATAAAATAAAACAAATCCACGGAAACGGGAATATAGGAAAACATCGCAATACAACCAGGGAACATTAATAAACTACGCATTATCAGCCAATAAACAAAGAACGAATTTTCGAATGGTGTTTTTGCCGTCGGAATGTTGTCAGGAGACGGGGAGGTTTTGTCGTTCAGGGGGTGCGGGTTCAATTAGGAAGGCTTTCGTAACGTGTTCGATACCAGGCGAGCGTGAATCGTCGAGCGTCCATCAATTGTCGATGTCGTGAACGCGGGAGATTTCTGAGACCATTTCTGAGTGGTTGTAATATCTCAAATTACGCTAGGTATGGGCTGCAACAAGAGATTAGATTCAT